>JAJPUD010021013.1:5570-23736 GCA_023553655.1 Myrmecobius fasciatus | reverse complement strand
AAATTATCTACTACTTCCGTTTTCAAGAAGAGAAAACTGGGGTAAGGTGGCTAGAGTGGCCAGAATTAAACAGACTCATCTTCATCAGTTCAAATCCAACCTTGGCAGCCTCCTAGCTGTGTGATCCTGGGCAACTCATTCAATGCTGTTTGCTTCAGTCTCCCCATATATAAAATGACCTGGAGAAGGAAATGGCAAACCACTCCAGTATCTCTGCCAAGAAAACCTCTAAAGGAGTCACAAAAAGACTGAAAAATGACTTGAGATGAATCAAAAAACATTTATTAAGCACCTATTTTTTTTGCCAGGCACTATACTAAGAACTGGAGATTTAAAAAAAAAGCAAAAGACAGTTCCTGTCATCAAAGAGCCTAATGTGGGACACAACATGAAAACAGAAATCTACAAACAGAAATCCTATACAGGATAAATAGGAAATAATTGACAAAGAGGAAAGGTCCTAGGATTAAAGGGAGTGGAGGAAGACTTCCTGGAGAAGGTGGGATTTTAGTTGAGTCCATAAAAGGAGGTCAGTAGGCAGAATTAAGAGATGTGACTTGATTGAGATTAAAAGTCGAAAATGGTCAGATTGGAAGTCATATTTGGAGAGTGGGGTAGGGTGGAGTTTCCTATGAGTTCTAGCCATCTAGTTTTAGATGACCCAATCCCTAGGGATCAGAAAGAGGCACCCAATAGGCAGGTTCTGATATTACCTTGGCAATTCCTAGACCAACAGTCCTTGCTCTCCGTGCCGATTGAACCCCATACCAGGGTCAGCCCAGGCCAGGTTTTAGAACTGAGTAATAAACACTTAAGGACTTGGGCTTATAATGGAAATACTTGCCAGGCCATTAAGCCTGGATGCTACAAGACATGAGAATAATTGGTTCATGAAGTTTAAAATCAGCGGAGCATTTCTGGGTGGCCTCCCTGCCCTTCTCCAAACCAATTCCCAAGAGAGACCAACTATACCTGCTCCTTTGGGCCTAGAATGACCAGCAGTTTCACCTCTCTGAACCTTCACTCTAGGCCTTGGCTCTCTTGGGTGGTATCTTTCATTTTCACACTGCCCAGGACCAGAGAAGGGGAAAATCCCAAGTGTAGTTCCTTTCAGAATTTATTTGTAATACATGTTCAGTTCTGGGCTCCACATTTGAGGAAGGACATTAATAAACTGAACAATAACCAAAAAGATGGAGAGTATCGAGATTTTGTCTTATGAGAATAGCTGCAGGAGCTAGAAATACTTTTCCTGGAGAAGAGAAGATTGGTTGGGGCAACAGTGGAGACATAGGGATGTCCCAGGGAAAAGAAATTAGCCTTGTTCTGTTCCCCCTCAGAGGGCAGAGGGAGGCACACTGGGTGGAAGTTGTAGAAAGATCCATTTCAGCTTGGGATCAGTCAGGGAAGTCAAACTCAATTAAAAAGTAAGATTCTTTTGGGATGCACATTGACTTTATTGTTGTTGAGTCCCACTTTCGCCACCCCATTTGAAGTTTTCTTGGAGAAGATGCTGACTCAATTTACCATTTCCTTCTCCAGTTCATTTTACATAAGAGGAAACTGAGGCACACAGGCTTAGGTGAATTGCCCAGGGTCAAACAGCCAAGAAGTGTCAGAGGTTGGATTTCAGCACAAGTTCTCCTGACTTCAGCCCCCTCCCCTGGTCTACTTCACCATCCAGCAGTCCCCATATTGACTTGGAAAACCACACATCAGCATTATCTGTATTCTATTGTATTTTTATTTGTCTTGCTAAATATTTCCCAATTACAATTTTAATCAGCTGGCACTTGGGAGTGCTGCTAATTAGACTTAATTAATTGTTAATTAAGGTTAAATATTTCTCAATTGCAGTTAACTTTTGTGCCATTTGGCTTCTGTGGTGTAAGCAATAGCTTCATTACAGTTAAAGCTGCCCCAAAGAACAATAAAGTGTCTTGGGAGATCACTGAAAGCCTTCAAGTAGAGGCTGGATAACCACTTAGTAAGGATGTTGCAGAAGAGGATTTTTGTTCCATTCTAGCCAGAACAAGATGGCCTCTGAGGTCCCTTGCAATTCTGCTGCCCTCCCTGGCCATTCATTCAGAATGCTAGCCTGATTTTCAGCAGGGCTACCATTGGATAAAGAACAAGGATTGGGGGGGGGGACAGCTAGGTGGTGCAGTGGATAGAGCACCAGCCCTGAAGTCAGAAAGACCTGAGTTCAAATCTGGTCTCAGACCCTTCCTAGCTGTATGACCCTGGGCAAGTCACTTAACCCCAATTGCCTCAGCAAAAAAAAAAAAAAGAACAAGGATGGGGATGGCTGGATGGGTGAACTGGAGAGACTTCTCAGCTCCATGTATTCCAGGTCATCCTTGTGGTTTGTCCTTCTAAATTTACAGGCTGAACAACAACAACAACAAAGTGACCAGAGCTACTTGCTGCCAGGATCTCAAAATTTCTGATGCACCTGAGAAGAGCTTTAAAAATGTTGCTGAGGGGGCAGCTAGGTGGCGCAGTGGATAGAGCACCAGCCCTGAAGTCAGAAAGACCTGAGTTCAAATGTGATCTCAGACACTTAACACTTCCTAGCTGTGTGACCCTGGGCAAGTCACTTAACCCCAATTGCCTCAGGGGGGAAAAAAGTTGCTGAGATGTAATTCAATTGGCTGACTGTGCTGTAGACTCTGAGACCTCATCTGACTCTCAGTATAGGTCTGTCACCCAACACCCCCAGAGAAACTCACAACAAACAAATCCTAGAACCATAGATTTAGAACTGAAAAAAAAAAATCTTCTGCTCCCACTTTCTCAATTTGCAGTTGATGAATTGGGGTTCCACAAGATTAAGGGGCCTTCCCAAGATCTTGCAGATATAAATAATTGAACAAGGATTCAACCTGAGGGTCTCTATTATTTTCCACACTTTTGCCCTAAGGAAAGGAGACTTGAAAATTAAGCTAGCCAGGAACACCACATCCCTGGAGCTACACAAAAGAGCCCTATCTCTTCATTCTCTCTCCTTGCAATACACCATCAATGTACAGCTCCCTAAACACCAGCCTAGAGCTCCAGATTCTCCATGCATTAAGAGGCTATCTATTCATATGGCTATTGGCAGCAGGCACTGCCTACCTAGCTACCCTGCCTCCCAAATTGTGCTAATATTTGCGTTGACATTTGATTATTTTTATTTGGAACGAAAGCTTCTCAGCCAGACTCAAACGATCCTCAATTATCCCTTCAAACAACCACTCCCAAGGGGCAGCTAGGTGGCGCCACCAGTCCTGAAGTCAGGAGGACCTGAGTTCGAATTTGATCTCAGACACTTAACATTCCCTAACTGTGTGACCCTGGGCAAGTCACTTAACCTCAATTTCCTCAGCAAAAAGCAAAAAACAAAACAAAACCAAACCAAACAAACAAACAAACAAAAACACTCCCAGCCCACAAAGTGAATTTTCTTGAAACAGTTAAGCAATATTTCCCAACTGTGTGAATGTGACTATTGGTCCACAACCCTTTCCACTGCTAACGGAAAGAACTTAGCATGTATTTTTCTTTTGTCGCCTTTCAATATCATCTTTGTTTATATCGCAGAATTTTCCTTTGCAAAACTTCATCTTCAAAAAAAAAAAAAAGAAAAGGAAAAAAAACTTCACCTTCTGAATGTTCTTATCTGTACTATTCTTTTAAAGGAGGCCTGTGACTTCATTTGTGAAGGGGAAGAAGGAGAACTTCTGCTATGGAAACTCCTCACCATTACAGATCTGCAGTTGATCTGTAGTTTCGTATTTAGAGATTTGCTGAGGAAATTACCCAGGCTCACTTGGTTAATATGTATTAGAACAGTGGTTCTTAAACTTTTGTTGTATCATCACACTATTAAGAATGATTGAGGAGGGTGCAGTGGTTAGAGCCCCAGCCCTGAAGTCAGGAGGACCTGAGTTCAAATCTGGTCTTAGACACTTAACATTCCCTAGCTGTGTGACCCTGGACAAGTCACTTAACCTCAATTGCCTCAGCAAAAAGCAAAAATGATTGAGGATCTGTCCAAAGAGTTTTTGTTTTTGTGGGCTATACTTATAGATGTCGATCATATTAGAAATAAAAACGAATTTTTGAATTTGTAGACTTTGTGAAAGGGTTTCAGAGATTCCCCCAGGATCTTCTGGACCACACTTTGAGAATCACACACTGCCTCAGAAAGGGCCACAATTTCCAGACTCCAACCCCTTCATCCACTATCCCACCCTGCCTTTCTTCTTTCCTTTAAATGTGATATTTTAAAAGACTTTCATTGTTTAAATTGATTTTATTACCTTTGGAGGGCTACTCCTTTCTCCTTCTCCAGGGAAGCATAGTGCTGATCTGATCATGCAAGGCAGGGAGAAAATGGGATTTGATATACAGAAATCTGATTTACAGAAAACATCACACAGAGGAGAGGCAGTCTGAGTCAGAGGAGTCCCTGAGCCTCAGTTTCCTCCTCTGTACAACTGGGCCAGGCTGTAAAAATGAGGTTCTTTCCAGTGCTAGAGAGGCAGGGTTGCCTAATGGATAGTGTTGTTTGGAGGTCAGGGAAGATCTGGGGGTCAATCTCCTGTGACTTATTGGCTGAGTGATTCTGGGCCAATTCCTTTCAACTCCCCTCAGCAGTTTTTTCATGTGTAAAATAAAAACCTGCATCTGTAATAACACCTTGTGGATTTGTTTGGGTCAGATGAGTTCCCATGTAAAATGGTTTGTAAATTGGAAAGGGTTCTACTAATATCAGTGATTATGAGTGTCAAAGGAGGCCCATCTGTAGTTACAAAACAATTATCTGGGGCTTGAAAAGAGGCTGTCTCCCTATGATTGTAAACAGCCACCTGCTGCCTTGCTGCTTTCCCTCCCCCCCCCTTACTCTCCCCCAGGCTAATCCCCAGCTGGGGTCTGTCCTGAGCCATCAGGCTGCCAGAGAGATCCCTGCACAGCCAATGATCACCTGGGTATGAAGGCCTGGCCTTCCCCTGCCAAGGCTGGAAGATAGGGGAGCTACTGAAGGCCCAGGATGGATCAGGACCTTGATCTTGGGGTACCCCCAGTTCTGGACCTTATCTGAAGGTGTCCAGATCTGGTCTGCCATGTGGGTGTTTGGGAGGAGGGATGGGGGTGGTGGAGCATAAACAGATGGTGGAGGCTCACATGTGCATGGGGGTGTTACTGTGGGCCAGGGAGGGGCTTGTTCCCAAACCTCTCATTGTCTCTCTTCTGAATGTACAACGTCCCCCCACACTCAAGCCTCAACACCACCACTAATTACTGCTTCGCTGCCCTAGTCAGCTGCTGGGAAGGGAGCTCGAAGTGCTATAGAGGGATCCCTGTGACACTGACCATGTGACTCTGGATAAGTCCTTTCCCCTCTCAAAGGCCCAAGAGACTCCCTGTGGCTATAAATGGCAGATTCGACATCTGTAGCGGTAGTGGGAGTTTCTTCTACTCCTTCACCAGGAAAACAGGACCAAACCAAAATAATAATAATAATAATAACAACAACAACAACGTAACGATCACTTCAGCAGGCATTATTTCCTTAGAAACTCCCGACAAACCTTGGGAGTGGGGAGGGTAGAAAAGCAATGGCTAGACCTCGGGTTTTCTCAGGGTGGGGGTCTCCAGAAGTGGAACCTCCCTCCACTTAAGCAGAATGGCTCCTAATCTGAAAGTTTTGCCGGGAGTGGGAGGGCTTGATGACATTTGTCCGGGGTCTAACTGCAAGTGTGTGTGAAGGGCAAGACTCCAGAAGCCCCGATTTCCCGGTGCTATTATTCCCATTTAACAGATGAGGCAAGTCAAGCCACGAGAATGCAAAAGGGATTTGTGGCAAGGCTCCCTAACTCCGGGCTCTCTTTTCCACCTGGTCCCGGCGCCCTCCCAGTACATACAGACTGTACTTTCAGCAGAGAGGGAGAGTCCTAGGCTCGGTCTCCCCCTCCCCCCACCCCTTCCCGCTCCGTCCCCCGGAGCGGCTCCTCTGGGTCGGCCAGGCGTGGGCGCTGGGCCCCGGGCCGGGAGGGTGTGGGGAGCCGCAGCAGCTGCGATAATTGAAACCTGTCCGCTGGCGGTTCCCGGGCGCCCCCGCTTCGGGTGCGGGGCCGCCAGCCCGCAAACCGCGGGCACAGGGCCGACTCCATCGCCCACAGACTCAGCTCTTTCCGGGACAAGCCTCCCCGCCCCGCCTCCCACCAGAAATGAAAGACACCCCCCCCTCAGAGATTCCCCCCCCCCCCCCGCCTTCTACCCCACAGCCAAGCTCCCTCTTCCTTGCTACGCCCACTAGCTCTACTAAAGTCTCTTTCTCCTCTACAGACCCCTCCCCAAGAAATGTCCTTCTCAGCACAGACACCCCCCCCTTCAAGCGAAGAACCCTCCTTTCAACAACATTTCCGTCCCCCTAGTAACGACCCCTTCCTCCCGCCAGTGAGCCCCCCCCCCCGCAAGGTTTCCGTCCCCTCCCCCCACCGCACAGCTCCCTCTTCTTCCTCCCCCCCAATACTTTTTTCCCTTTCCAGGCCAGCTCCCCACCCCCGCCCCGGATAAGCTGTCCCTTTGTGGTCCCTCCCCTCAGTGTCCCCGGACAGAAACGCCGGGGGCCCAACAGCTGTGCAGAGCCGGGGTCGGCCCTCCCTCCCTCCTCAGCCCCAGGACAGCGCAATTTTTTCTGATGAATGCTCTTGCCGTCCGTTTTCAGTTCCCTAAGAGGGTTAAGAGCCTGCCGTGTGTGTGGGGGGGGGGCCGGGGGAGCTAGAGGCTGGCGGAGGGGAGGGGGGGGTGGCGTCCGATTTAGGACTACAGTGTTAATGACACACTTGGGGAATTGAGGAGGAGGGGCAGGTGGGGGGAGGGATGAGCTCAGTGTTGGACTTGGGGAGCGTCGAGTTTGAGGCTGGGGCAGGAAGAACGTGGAGGGGGGGGGCGCCTGCCTCCCTCCCACGCGGCAAGTCCTGCCCTATGTGGGTGTGCTGGGCCAAGGCCCCAGCGAGGGTTTGGGGGGGAGGGGAGGGGGGGACTTAGTCTTAGCTGCTCAGAATCCACCTCCTCCCCACAGCCTTCCTCCCCCTTTTCTTCCCCTCCCCCACCTCCGACACCCCGTGGAGGTGCCTGACGGGCCGGGAGGCCCATTGCTCCCGGCTATAAGTCAATCCTCTGGGTCACGGAACGCACTTGATGTGAAACAGACATGTCAACATCAGGCCTCACGTGCCAATTGGCTGGCCCGTTCTTCCCCCTTCCCCTCCGCCCCCCCTCCCCCTTCCCTCGCCCCGGCCCAGTAAGGCCGGGGCCTCCCGGAGTCGCTCCCCCTCATCCATCCCTCCCTCTCCCCCTTCCCCACAGCCTGGGGCGGCTGAGCTGTGGGGGAGGGAGGAACAATTACCGTAATTACTGCAATTACCTTAATCACCACTTGGGCCGGAGCAGCGGCTGACAGCCAGGGGTGCTCGCCAGTCTGGGTCTACGAGACTCGCTCCCTCCTTTGCCCACCCAAGCAGGTGGCAAACCCTAGACTTCCGGGCCCTGGTAATCCTGGGGGCCCAGTCCGGCTACCCCCTGCCCCCCCCCGCTGCAGAGACGGTGACCCCCTCCTGCTCTCCCTTCCTTTACACCACCTCCGTATATCAGGGTGAGTGGGGAGCCCATCGCCCGCTCCCCCGGAGGAGATACAAACATACGGCCCCCACACACACACACACAGGTACATGTGCACACAGCAGATACACATAGCCAGCGGGGGGGGGGGGTATGTTCCAGTCACACACTCAGCAGGGGGGTATCCGCCAGTCTCCCCCGCGCTCGGCAGGGCTCCCTCACCCAGACGGCACCTACGCCCCCGGTGAGGGGGCACCCACGCATTTACAGCATGGCTCCACGCTCTTAGCCAGCAGCCAGGCCCACATACAGGCGCCTAACTGCAGACACAAGCACTCCCACCCAGTGGGCACACTTCGTTGCCCCCCAGGAGCGTCCACACCTAGCGGTCACACACTCGGGGCGTGCGTGTGCTCACGGGGGCGAGCCCAGACACAAACCGGAGGCCTGCGCTGTCCAGAGGCGCCCCCCCCGTCCCCCACATACAGAGCCGCACTCCCACGGCCAGCGCACGCACAATTACACCCCACAGGCCAGGCAGTTGATGCCTGTGGGGAGACAGCATCCTGTTTCCATGCCTGCCCTCGGGGCTTGTCTGTCAGTGGCTGCCTGCCGGGTGGGTGGGCGGACCGGGAAGGGGAGGCTGGGGTGGGGGGGAAGAGAGGGGGGAGCTCTGTCTCTCCCCGGCTGTCAGGGAGTGAGGTCGTTAGCCCTGCGCTCCAGGGGGCTGCTAATTAAAGCCGGATTCCCCCGCCCCCCAAATTTCTCTGCGGCAAAAGCGGGGCGGGGGCGGGGGCGGAGGTGGTGGCGGCTGCTTGGAGATCCCCGGCAGCAGGAGCAGAGGCTGTGGCGGTGGCGGGCACAGCGATAAGGCGCTAATAAGTTATGTTCCGGGCCTCCAATACCCGCCGGCGGTGGCGGCGGCGGCGGCAGGGGCGGGGGAGAGGAAGGGGGGGAAGGGGAGAGCGGGGGGGGGGGGCAAAGGCTCCGCCTAGCTCGGGAAGGCAGACCCGGGTTATTGCACGAATTTTTCACGGCCAGGGAGTGAGCGGCTCCTAATCAGATCGGGCTGCCTGTACTTTTCATTGGATTTCTGGGTATAAATTTCCGAGCAGGTCCACCAAGGCTCCAGGAGCAGGGGAGCTGGCGGGGCGCCCAGCCGCCAACCGAGCAGAGTAAGCCAGGGAGCCCCGGGCGCCTCAGAGAGGCCGAGTACTGAGACGCCTCCTCCCTTGCCCCCCTCCTCTAGGTGGAGCCAGCCACCTGGCTTCGGGTCCTGACATCCCCCCTCGCCCCCCAAGCTGGCTCCCCGTGAGTCTTTTCTTTCCCTTTCCTGGGCCTCCCCCCAGTCTGATGCTGGAAACAGCACGATCCAAAGGACCTGGATTCGAATCCTCAGAAAGAAAAGAACCGGGCTTCTAAGGTCCCTTTCTCTTGGAATATTGGACCATTCTCGGCTTATCCACATCTGCTTGGGTCAAAGAGAGAATCGCAAATTTTAGAATTGCAAGGAACCCCGAAGTCAGTGATACCCCCTCCCCTTCCACCCATCCCACAAACTGAAGCACAGCCATTGAGGGTATGCATCAGGATCCGAACTCAGGGCTTCCTGAATCCACTAACTGACCTATCCTGGCCCAAGGTAAACACATCGGCTGATCCCAATATCAGTGTCTCATGATCTGGCTGTGGTTCTGAGGAGGAAGACTGGGCCCCAATACTAGATGCTGGAGGATGGGGGGGGGGGCTGGGGACCCGGAAAGGGTGGAGCTGGGTTGCCTCAAGAGCTGGTGAGTTCCCCCTCTTTGGAGGGCTGCTGGCAAAAGCTGGATAGCCATTGGCTGGGCACGTTTTCATGGATCTTTCTTTGGGGGTGTGGGGTGCACTAAATAGAGGTTGCTGAAGTCTCCCACAGCTCTCAAATTTTGAGTGTGTGGGAGGTGGGGAATAAAACCAGGTGTGTGTGTGGGGGGACAGTCAACACAGGGCTTAACACAATCCTGTCATTTTTCCTATGTCAGGAAATGAGGGGCACATACTCAGAAAGGGGGTCAGGGGAGTGTTCCCCTCTGGCTCTGCTTCCCCCTACTCACAGACTGAATGAAGGCATCCCTGTCTTGGTCAGGGCAATATGGTGGAAAGAACATTCACCTGCCCTGTAGTCAGTCTCATTTCTGACACTATCCATGTGATCTTGGCCCAGTTCCCTAACTTCTTCAACCTCAGCCTTCTTCTGTAAAAGGAAGGGGTTGGAGGTTCCTTCCAAGTGATTCCAAAACTAGTTCTGATAGACCTAGTGTGTCCCCCTCATTATGTAAATAATGAGGGTCTCCCCCCAAGATTCTGATTTCCAGAACAACATGTTCTAAAGGGTGGGACTGGACTTAGAAGAAAGACTTCTAATCAGTCACCCAACTATTCCTCAGTATCTTTCCTGAGCCCTCCTTCCCCTCACTCTTTGCTGGACTGGGCAGGCTGTGGGAGACAGGAAGAACAGCAGTGGCCCCTACTGTGGGACATCACAGATGAAGACACCTAGTCTCCTAGAACTTTAGATTCAGAGCTGGAAGAGACATTTTACACATGAGTAAACTGAGGCTGGGAGAGATTAAGGGACATGTCCAGGGTCACATAGCTAGAAAGTATCTGTGGTAGGATTTGAAGCCCTAGTCCACCTGACTACAAGTCCATGATTCCATTCTGTACTGGGGGAGGGGAAGGGACCAGAGTTTTTTCTCCAGGGAGGCTGGGGCCCTAGTCCTGGCTTGACCACTAATTTGCAGTGTCACCTTGGACACATCCTGTCTTCCTCCTCTCAGCCTGGGGCTCTTATAAGTCAGATGAGCAGATGGGGTGTAAGGAACTGGTCTGCAGACCCCACCTCTAAGGCCAGTCTGTGACTGATGGGCCACAAGACCTGGGAGCTCTCCTTGGTGCTGTTTGGCCCAACTCCGCCATCTTTCAGTACTCTGACCCAGGCAGAGGTCTCTCCCAAAGTGTTTTCTCAGTTCTGCCAAGACTCAGGCCTCCCAGACTGGGAAAGAAGGAAGGAGATTCCCAGGATCCTGTGAGGAAAATGGGGGGCCGGGAGAGAAAGGGGGAGGCTTTGGCATTTGGGGGACCCAGGCCGGCTCTGGGGTCACCCTGCCGGTGGCAAAGATGGGTGAAGGTTCTGGAGGCAGTTTCCCCCAGAAAGGCCAGGCTGCAGAGCTTAGAGCTCCCTCACAAACACACTTTTAATCTCATTGACCTCTCGTTATACGACATCGCATAAATTCAGGTTTGGGGATCTTATGTTCAATCATAAATTGGGCTGGCAGACTTCCGATCAACAAGATAAAGCTGTCTCCGGTGAGGCGGTGTTTTATTTGTCTGCTTTGTGCTTGGCTGGGCCAATGGGGGGGGGCAGTGGAGGGGTCTGGAAGGCTGTCCCAGAGCAAGAGCTGACAGCCTTGCCTCCAATCCAGATGCTTCCATCCCTCTGCTACACTGCTGGGGGTGCTGAGAACTACACGGTCCACTTTGCCTGCTCCTCTCTTCCTTTTCTCCTCCTTCCCTTCTTCCCCCTTTCCCTCTTCCTATCTGCTCTCCTACCTTCTCTCCCCTTTCCTCCTTTTTTCACTTCTTTTCTCCTTCCCTTCCTCATTCCTTCCTTCCTATTTTCCCCCTTCCTATTTTCATTCTCTCCCTTTCTTTTCACCTACCTCAACCTCTCTTCTTTTCTTCTTCCTTCTCTCATTCCCTCCTTCCCTGATCTCCCTTCCTCCCCTTCTCATTCCCTCCCTTTTCTCCTTTCTTCCTCTTATCCATTTTCTTGTTCTTTTATTCCCTTTCTCATATATCCCTTCTTCCTTCCTTTATGCTTCTTTTCCTCCTTTTTCTTGCCCCATCCCCTCTCTTCTTTTTCCCTTCCTCCCTCTTATTCAATCTCTTTCTCCTTCCATCCCTTCTTTCTCTTTTCCTCCTCCTTTCTACTTCATCTCTTCCCTCTTCTCTCCATTCTTTTCTCTTTTCCTCTTCCTTTCCACTTCATTTCTTCCTTCTTCCCTCCATTCTTTTCTCTTTTCTTCCTCCCTTTCTCTTTTTTCATTCTTTTTTTCTTTCCTCTCTTATTCTTGCCCTTTTCTCCCTGAAGATCTCTGGTGGGTAGGGGGAATAGAGAAAGTTCAGGAACACAGGTAATATCAGAAAGAAACAGAGAATAGGATGAGGGAAATGTGTTGGGGAGATCCTCCAGGAAGACTGCCATTTATGTGTTTGTATGTTCTGACCTGAATCAAGAACAAAAGTTGTAGACTGGTTTCCTCAGAAAGAAGAGAGGGGTCTTATCTGGGGCAGGTGAGGCATAAAAGGGCTGATAAAATACTTAAGACCCTTCAGGGAACGAGGTCAAGATGGACAAGCTGGCAGGGCAATCCCCCATATACCCCCGAGGGTCTCTACTTTCCAGATGATGGCTATAGTATTGTGGTCCAGCTCCATACCTTCTAGTCAGAACCCTCCGACCTCTGACCCCCTGGGTCCCATGAGCCCTCTGTGCCAATATCTTGCAGCTGCAAAGAATCAGGAGAGATTGGGAGGCTACGGTGGAGGACACAGCTGGCACTTGCCTTCAGATTGCAGACATCATGCTCAGCTCCTCTGTGTATTCTGCCTAAGACCTCGGGCAGCTCTCAGCACGGGCTCATGTGATGATCCTCAGGGACCTACACCACAGAGGGGAAGACAAATATGGACAAGATGGGACAGTCACTCAGAGCCTCCCCCTCTCCTCCTCTGTATTCCTCCCTCTGCCTCGGAGAGGCCCCAGCTGGCTCTTTCTCCATCCAAAACACACAATTTTGCACCACAGAGGAATGGGCTAGCCTGCCACTACCTAGAGGCTTGCTTTCATCTGCTGCCTCAGAGAGGTAGGAAAACTAATATCTTCATTAGGGCTGTTAGCAGCAGCTGCTCCCTGTGTACCCCAAGAGCTCAGTTGCCCTGCCTTGCTGCTTGCGGTAATTCTCCCATTTCATTCACTGTTTCAGAGCCGGAGGAATAATACATGCAAGGCGGTTATAGCACAAATGGTCCAACTGAGTCAGATTAAAACAAGTTTGGATCACCTTCTTTCTTCTCTTCGATCCCTTTTGTCCCTCCCCGCTGCTGGCTCTTCTATCCCCATCACTGAAGCCCTTTTGCCTTAAATTTCAGGTATAACTAACTATAACCTTTGTCCTTGGCCCTTTTTCATCAGTTTCCCCATCCACCCGCCCCATCTACAGGAGAGCCTGAGATACCCTCCCTGCCCCTAAACTCCATTCCCTTTAGGGGTGCCCACTTGGCGTGCCTTTATGAAGTGGCCAGCCCGACTAATTTGTTTGCTCTTCCCCATCCAAATGAACTCAAAGCCCTCTCCTTTGTCCTCTTAGGCCTATTTCCCTGCACTGTTCCCCATCATCTCTCTATTTTCCTCCCTCTCTGTCCAACCACTTGTTTTTTCTGCTGTCAGTGTCTCTGACCCCTCACAAATTACCATTTGCAAGGACCTGCATTCATATTTAATGCACCTTAGACATAATAGGCTTCCGTTATTCATCCCAGACTCCATCAGACAGAGGGATCCAGAGACCTTTCAGTCAGCTGTCTCTCTGGAGCCTCAGACAGCTGGGTTCCATAATTCTGCTGTGCCTTTGTGACTGATGCCCCCTGAGCAGTCTGTCCTTACACCGAGCTTCTTGCCCTCTCCCTGCTGGAAGGGGGAAAGCTAAACCAGCTAAGAGGCTCTCTACACACTTCAGCCTAAAACTGGCCTCCTTCCAAGCCTCCGAGAGGATCGGAAGGCAACGGTGGCTCCCATTCCTAACCTGCAGACTTAGACACAGGACATCAGGTGCAGCTTGAACCTGGGAGCCTGGCCGCGGCCTAACTGACCTGTATTAAGTCCTCCTGCAGAAAAGTCAGGCCTCCATTTTTTTTTTTTTTGGCCTATTTCTGGGAAGCCCAGATCTTTCTCGTTTGTGCTAGTTTATAGAACTACTTAAATGTCCGGGGAAACCCAGGTTTTCCCCAGGCTTGTTCCTAAGGATATGAAGCAAGCTTTGTTCCCCCCCTCCCCATGTCTCAGACTGAGCTAAGGACTTCTGACCATATACACTGGAATCATCCTTGACTACAAAGAGCCTTCCTCCCCCCTCCATGGGGCTGACCACCATTCTCATCTTCCCACCAGCAGTGTTAGTGTCCCTAGACCACTCACATGCAATTGATCTCGGCTTCTTGCTGAACCTCCCCAAATCACAGAATTTCAGAGTTGGAAGGAACACGAATCTGCCTCTGCAATGTACCTGATAAGCCATCATCCCGCTTGAAAAATGCTTTTCTTGAAATGGGGGGAATCCATAACCTCCAGAAGCTGCCTATTCCACCTTCTGAAAGCTCGAATCACCAGGAAGGCTTTTCTTACATCAAGCTTAACCCTGCCTCTGTAACTTCTACCCATCATTCCTAATTCCATCCTCCAGGACCAAACAAAATAGCAATCCCTATACCTCAGAACAGTCCTGGAATACCAAAAGAGAACGAGCGAGAAGATTTTTTTCTTATCAGATATCAGTTATTCTCATAAGTCATCATTGCCAACCCCCTCACCATCCACACTGCGTGCCCCTGAACTCACTCCAATTTGTCAGTTGCCTTCCTCTTATATTGCTCTAGAATGGAACTTATTTTAGATGAATTTCTTTAGGGTAGAGAGCAAGAGGACTCATCTCCTTCATTCTGAGTGCTGTGTCTCAACTTGTATTAGTTTTTTTGAGAGGGAACTATTATATCACACTGGATTTCACAATAGGCTTGGATTCCCTTAGAATGTTGGGATCTTTTTCACAAGGACCATTGGCTAGTCAGATCTTCTTCATTTTGTACTTAGGCAATTTATTTTTTGAACCCGATGTAGAATTTGACATTTATCCAAATCAATTGCATCTCGTTGGTTTGGGTTGTCTCTAGAGCAGGAGTTCTCAGATGTCCCCTGTTCCTTTAGGAACTGCTGGTCTAATGGGAACCAACATGGAAATAACTAAGTGCCTTTAAGGTATAGACTGAGTACTTGAAAGGACAGATCTGAAAGGTCTTCTGCAGAAGGTGACATCTAATCTGAGTTTTCATGAATCCAGGAAAACTTCCGAGATAGAAATGTGGAGGAAGAGCATTACAGAGATGAAAGCTAGCCAGTGAAATTGCCCAGAGATGAGAAATGGGTTGTTACATTGAAGGGACTATGGGCAGATCAGTGTAGCTAGATTGTGTGGAGGGGTGAGTTAAGTGTAAGAAGATGGGAAGAAGATATGTTATGAAGGGCTTTAAAAGCCAGAAAGAAGATTTTATAATTGACACTGGAGGTAATAGGTGGCAGCTACTGAAATTCATTGAATGAGAGAGGATGGTAGGATTTACATTTTAGAAAAATCATCTTTGAAGCCTAATGGAAGATGGATGGAAGTAGAAAGATATTTGAAGCATACAGATTAACCAGAAAGCTGTTGTAATAGTCCAGGTGAAAAGATTTAAACCCCTGAACTAGAGTTGGGGTTGTATGACTGAAGAGAGAGGTACATATTAAGAGAAGAGTTGGGGTTGTATGACTGAAGAGAGGGGTATGTATCAGGAGAGATATGGTCAAATTAGAAATAAGAAGATTTGGGAACAGATTGAATATGAGGGGTAAAAAAAGGGAAGAGTCAAGGATGATGCCAAGTTTATGAGCCTGAGTACCTGGTGGATGATGGAACCTTTGACAGTGATATGGAAGTTTGAAAGAGGGATGGTCCTGGAGGTAAAAGATGATGAGTTTGGCTTTGCTGAATTTGAGCAATCCAATTCATGATATTCACAAGGCAGTTGGAGGGGTACAATGCACATAAGATGCACCAAGTGAAATCTCAGGGAGAGATACAACTGAAGATCAGCTATAGAGTGGTAACAATTGCGACTGTGGGAGCCAATGGGATTGCCAAGGGGCAGGCCTTGGGAGATCTTCCTTAGTGCACATGATGTGGATGCAGAACCAGGAAAGAAGACTGAGAAGAAACAGCTGGATGGAGAGAACAAGGAGAAGGAATCATGAAAACCCAGAGAGGAGAGACTATACAAGACGAGGTGATAAACAGCATCAAAGGTTGTAGATAGTTGAAGAAGGATAAGGATTGACATCGATCTTTTTATCGCCATTCTCTGTCATTTAGCTAGCCCCAAATCCATCCACCTTTACTCTCATTAAGCTGATATCTGTCCATTTTGTCCATAAAGATAGCTTGGAATTGGTTTTTCTGGATATTTTGCTGAAATCCTGCCTATCATTTCCCCCTGAGCTTTAGTAACCTTGAAAGATGAGATCTGATGTTCTACTTCCTTCCTGAAGAAATGGGGAGAAGGGGAACCAAATCTTTCCTTGAGGAAAGCTAGGGAAGCCATAGGCTAGTCAACAGGGCCCTCCCTCACAGGGCTCTGTCTTCTCCTTCCTTATTCAAGAAACAGATACTTTCACCTCCTAGGTGCTGGACCTCTGAGAGTGATACCAGGAAAGTGGGCCAGGCTTCTTTCTGGGAGCTCCTGGAGCATATCCCTGATCCTAAAGGGGTACACACAGATGGATACAAAGATCTTTTCCCCCTGCAGGTTCCTATCTCTGGAAGTGAGTCCTCTTGGAAAACTGGACATCAGGGAAAAATCTGTTCCTCGTTTCCCATGAGGCGGAGAACAATTAGAGCAGACCCTGTAGCCTCCCTGGACTTTTTACACCTTGGGCCAACATTTCACTCCTTCCCTTCTCTTGGGACCCAAGATAATAAATAGCTAACTAAATCAGAAAAGCGAGAGACAAATAAAGAGGGTTCCACTCCCCTCTACTTCTTGCCGCCAAGCTCGAGAGTTCTTAGCCACATAGAAGCCAGTCTTGTGACCAAGGGTCTGCATTTATATAATGACCACTAATAGCTAGCGGGCATGGTGGATAGAGCACTGAGCCTGAAGTCAGGAGACTCCTCTTTGTGACTTCAAATCTGGCTTCAGACACAGCTGTGTGATCCTGGACAAGTCATTTAACTCTGTCTGCTTCAGTTTCCTTATCTGTAAAAGGAGCTGGAGAAGGAAATGGTAAACAACTCGGTATCTGTTAAGAAACCCCCAAATGGTGTCATGAAGAGTCAGAAACAAGTGAATGATATGCTTTCTCCTCTTGGATAACCTTCCATATACTCTGCATCTTAATTATGGATATGTTGTCTCCCAATTAGAATGTCATCTCTTTGAGGGAAGAGATGAGATTTTTATCTTTCTTTATGTCCTCGGTGTCTGGCACATAATAAGAGCTTAATAAATGTTTGTTGACTGACTTGACAAGATGACCAGTGATACGAGGTTAAAGGTCAGCCTGTAGTCAAGGGTAGAGAGGTCATCGTCAGGACAGGGCTAGAGATCCATCTAGGGGTAATGACAGTGATCCCTTGGGAGGGGGTCAGTCTATGGCCAAAGCTATGAGTCATTTTCTGGCTGAGGTTAGAGGTCATTGTACCTCTACATGGTACATGGGCTAGGAGGTCAGACTGTGGCCAATGGTAAAGGATCACTCTATTGTTGAATTTAGGAGGGTTTAAGTATAACCAGGACTATGGGTCGGTGTGGCCAACGTTAAAGAAACTTGCATAGTGCAAGAGAAAGAGTTGTGATTGGACTGATCAAAGATCTAAGTTTGAATCTCAGCCCTTCTGCTTACTGACCAGATCCCCTAGATCCCAAACCATTTCACTGACTGAGCCTCAGTTTCCCCCTCTATAAAATGAAGGAATCGAACCACATGTTCTCTAAAGCCCCTAAAAGTTCTTGATTTCTGATCCTATAAGACCCTTAAGAGGTCAGTTTACAGCCAAGGTTATATATCAGTGGGTTAGCAAAATTAAGAATTAGTCTGTTTGTAAGATGAGGACCCCACGGGAAGCCAGGGTTAGGGGTACTATATGGCCAAAGGTAAGCATCAAGCCATAGCTAAAGTTGGGGAACAGTGTGTGGCTGGAGTTGGGGGAGCAACTACAGCCATGGGATAGAATGATGTTCCCTGATGCCCTGTCATCTTCATTAGTCCCAAAGAGCCAAAGGCAAACTATCCGTGCTGGTCTGCTAATGGGAAAATGCAGGAGACTCATGGGAGTGACTTTTAGCCTGGCGTGTGTGTGAGTGTGTGTGTGTGTGTGAGTACACATGCAGAAGAAAAAGTGTGTGTACACACACACACACACACACACATTTGTATGGGTGTGCATGAATGGAGAAAGAAACAGGCAGAAAGACAGACAGACAAAGAGACATACAGAGAGATGGACAAAGACACACACACAGAAGAGACAGAGAGGCAGGAAGAGAGACAAAGAAGAAAGAGACACAGAGAGATAAAGACACACGAGACAGAGGGGAGAGAGAGAAAAACAGACAGAGAGAGACAGAGATAGAGGGAGAGGAGAGGGAGGGAGAGAGAGAGAGAGAGAGAGAGAGAGAGAGAGAGAGAGAGAGAGAG
>JAJPUD010021012.1:0-23737 GCA_023553655.1 Myrmecobius fasciatus | reverse complement strand
AGGAAGGAAGGAAGGAAGGAAGGAAGGAAGGAAGGAAGGAAGGAAGGGAGGGAGGGAGGGAGGGAGGGAGGAAAGGAGGGAGGAAGGGAGAAAGGGAAGGAGGAAGGAAAAGAAAGTGAGCCCAACTAGGATGCCCTCCCTGTTACTCTCATCCAGATCGCTACTGCTCCTGGAATTCTCCTTCCCGTTCTCCAGAAGACAAAGCCCTTCTAGTTTTCTTTGTTTCTCCTTCTTTTCTCCCATCCCCTTTGCCCCTCCCCTTCTTTCCTCCTCTCCCTTCCTCTTTCTCTCCCTCTTCCCCTGTTCTTCATGCCCACTTCTTCCAAGGGACTCCCATATGGAGTGGACTGGAGCCCCCCTCCTCCTTCTGTCTACCTGCCTTGGGTTCTAGTTTATTAGCCCCTTTCCTAAAGAACTCTTAAGTACCTAGTTGGAGAATGACAGCAATAGACCTTTCCAAAAAGATTGTTTGTTGAGAAAGAGGCTGCCCCTCTCCTGGGGTGCAGGTCAGTTGTCCAATAGCACCCTACCCCTGCCCCTCAGGCATCCCTGGAGGGCTTACAAATGCCCCCAGAAAGCAGGAACCCCAGCTTCCAGATCCCCATCTCTGGAATGGGTCTCAGAGGACATCTGGACCCCAGCCCCTCATTTTATCCATGAACATGATAAAGGCTGGAGATCTGGCTTAAGTCCCCCAACAGGGGATTGCAAAGTTGGGATTTGGACCCAGGCCTTTGGACTGCAGATTACCCAGGGCTCTCCTGGATAAACTTTATGACCCTTTCCCCATTTCCATTTTCAGTCTCTCTTCTAATAACCATCCATCTTGACATAGGTCACCCTTCATGGGATTTGCCCTTCTGTGGGTTGGCAGGGCGCCATTTTTGGTGCCCTCACAGTGAGTCCAGCCCTTGTGGCCAAGAGTAGCTTTTACCCAATTAATTAATTATATATCTTTGATGTGACATCTTTTGCTTTGGAGGGACTAATGATCTGGTGTCTTCCTTCACTGAGACAAGAATGCCTGTGTACCAGGCATTGTACTTTACAAATATTATCCTCACAACAACCCTGGGAAGTAGGTGCTGTTAATATATTCATTTTACAGCTGAGGAAACTGAGGCAAGCAGTGATTAAGTTGCTTTCCATGATTTGCTGTTTGATCCACACATTTTTTAGGGTTAACTTGTTCAATTTCCAATTAGTTTTTAGTCTATCTTTCCATAGCCCTTTATTGCATGTAATTTTTATTGCATCATGATATGAAAAGTATACATTTAATATTTCTGCCTTTCTGCATTTAATTGTGAGATTGTTGTGTCCTAATTCATGACCAATTTTCTCCAAAGATCCATCATATCTAAGTTTTCTAAGGTTCTATTCACCCCCTTAATTTTTTTCTTGTTTATTTTGTGGTTAGATTTATCTAATTTTGTGAAAGGGAGGTTGAGGTCCCCCATTAGTATTATTTTGCTCTCTATTTCTATTCGTACCCGATTTAGCTTCTCTAGGAATTTGGATACCACTTGGTGCATATATATTTAGCATTGATATTACTTCATTGCCCATGTTACCTTTTAGCAAGATGTAGTTTTCTTCCTTATCTTTTAAAATTAGATTTATTTTTGCTTTTGCTTTGTCTAAGATCAGGATTATTATCCTTGCCTTTTTTTTTAAATTTCAGCTGGAGCACAATATATTCTGCTTCAGTCTTTTACCCTTACTCTGTGTATTTTTGTTTTAAAGGTGTTTCTTGTAAACATGTTGTAGGATTCTGGTCTCCTGTGGTTTCTGCCCTCCCTTCTATCCAGCCCTTCCCTTTTCTTTCCCTTTTCTCCTTCTTTATAGGGTTAGATAAATTTCTATGTCCATCTGAGTGTGTCTGTAAATATCTCTTTGAGCCAAATCAGATGAGATTAAGTTTCAGACAACACTCACACCCCTCCCTTCTTTCCTTCTACTGTAATAGGTCTTTTGTGCCTCTTCATGTGATCTAATTTACCCTATTTTCCCTCCCCTTTCCTGTTCTTCCAATATAATCCCTTAATGTCTTTTTTTTTCTTATATCATATCAAAGCCAACTTCTACTCACACTTTCTGTCTACCTATGCCCCCTCTAACTGCCCTAATAAAAGATAAAATTTTCCAGAGTTACAAGTATCATCTTCCCACATGGGGATGTAATCAGTTTAACCTTTAAATAATGTTTTGGGTTTTTTTTTCCTTTCCTGCTTAGCTTTTTATGCTTCTCTTGAGTCTTTTATTTGAAGATCGAATTTTCTGTTTAGTTCTGATCTTTTCATCAGAAATGATTGAAAGTCACCTGCTTTGTTGAAGGTCCATCTCCTTCCCTGAGGATTCTTGCTTGTAATCCAAGCTCCTTTGCCCTCCGATATCCTCCAATCCTTTATTGTGGAAGCTCCTAAATCCTGATAATCCTGACTGTGGCTCCTTGATATTTGAACTGTTTCTTTCTGGCAGCTTGTAGTATTTTCTCCCTGACCTGATAGTTCTGGAACTTAGCTACAATAATTCTTGGAGGTTTCTTTGTGTCTTCTCTTTCAAGGGGTGATTGATGGATTCTTTCCATGACTATTTTTCCTTCTGGTTGCAGTACATTAAGATAATTTTCTTTGATGAATTCTTCAAAGATGCTATTCAGGCTCTTATTTTGATCCTGGCTTTCAGGTAGAGCAATAATTCTTAAATTGTCTCTCCTGAATCCAGAATCTAGGTTGGCTGTTTTTCCGGTGAGGTAGTTTACATTTTCTTCTATTTTTTTTTTTCATTCTTTTTAGTTTGTTTGACTGATTCTTGATGTTTCATAGAGTTATTAGTTTCTATTTGCCCAATTCTAGTTTTTAACATGATTTTGTTGAGTTAGCTTTTGTACTGTAATGTACCCCATCAGGCCTTTGGCAGGTTGTAGAGGAATGTTGTAGCCCTCTCAGCCAGGTGTAGGAAATTTGGTTCCTGCTGAGTGTTTTAAGAGCTGAAGCTTGTTAGTTCCAATCAGTGATTGAATCAGTGATTACCTCCTTTAGGAGGAGACAACCCTTGTTTTATAAATATCAGGCAAGTTCCTCAGACTAGGGAGTTTCCTGATGTGTCCTGGTTGCTTTTAAGATAATAAACCCTCTTCCTCGGAGAAGTCCAGGTCTGTTGGTAATTTTTTTTTACCTATTGAACTTGCTCTCCCACCATGGTACCTCCTTTTTCATTTGGCTAATTCTACTTTTAAAGGTATTGTTTTCTTCGGTGGATTGATTGATTGATTGATTTTAATTTGGCCAACGTATGGAAATAATTATTTATCTGGATCAGTTTTTCTCCTTCCTTTTCCAAGCTGTTGACTCTCTTGCACACCTCATTTCCACACACACACACACCCTTCAATTTTCCTTCTACTTCTCTTAATTGATTTTTAAGAATTGTTTTCTTTATATTTCTGGTTATACATGTACATCAATCTTTTTTTTTTAAATACACATTTCTTTATGAATCATGTTGGGAGAAAAAATCAGAATAAAAGGGAAAAACAAGAAAAAAACAAGAAAAAAAATATATCATGTGTTGATTTATATTCATTCTCCATAACTGTCTTTCTGGATGCAAATGGAGTTTTCTATCCAAAGTTTATTGAGATTACATTTAACTGCTGAGAAGAACCAAGTCTTTCATAGAAGTTGATCATCACACAATCTTGCTATTACTGTGTAACACTGTTTCACTCAACATCAGTTTGTGTAAATCTTTCCAGGCCTTCTAAAAACAATATTCCATTATTTTCATATACTATAACTTATTCAGCCATTCCCCACTTGATAGGCATCTACTTGTGTTCCAATTCTTTGCTGTTGCAAACTTTTTTGTGCATGTATGTCCTTTTCCCTCCTTTATGATTTCCTTTGGATACAGATCCAATAATGGCAGTGCTGGATCAAAGGATATGCACAGTTTGATAATTCTTTGGGCACAGTTTTAGATTGCTTTCTAGAATAGTTGGATCAGTTCACAATTCCACCAATAATGTCTTAGCCTTAGTTTTCCCACATTCCCTCCAACATTTATCATTATATTTTCCTGTCATCTTAACCAAACTGAGAGGGATGAAATGGGACCTTGAAATAGTTTTAATTTGCATTTCTCTAATCAATAGTGATTTGGAGCATTTTTTTCACATAACTATAAATGACTTTAATTTCATTATCTGAGAATTGTCTGTTCATATCTTTTGGCCATTTATCAATTGGAGAATGGCTTATATTCTTATAAAGTTGATACAATTCTTTATGTATTTTAGAAATCAGGCCTTTATCAGAAACATTGGCTGTGAAATTTCCCCCCAGCTTTGTATTTCCCTTTTAATCTTGTTTGTGTTGGTTTTGTTTGGGCAGAAAATTCTTAATTTAATGTAATCAAAGTTGTCCAGTTTTACCTTTAATATTCTCTAGTCCTTCTTTGGTCATAAATATCATAAATTGCTGATAGGTAAATTATTCCTTGCTCTCCTAATTTGTTTATGGTATGGTCCTTTATGCCAAATCATGTTCCCAATTTGATCTTATTTTGGTTTGGAGTGTGAGATGTAGATCCATGCCAAGTTTCTGACATATTATTTTCCATTTTTCCCAGCAATTTTTGTCAAATAGTGAGTTCTTACTCCAGAAGCTGGAGTTTGGGGGATTATGAAATATCAAATAGATGGCTATAGGTCTTGATTATTGTGTCATGTGTATCTAATCTATTCCACTGATCCACCACTATTTTTTAGCCAGTACCAAGTGGTTTCATTACTGATGCTTTATAATATAGTTTTAGATTTGTTACTGCTAAGCCACTATCTTTTGTAATTTTTTTTTCATTAATTCCCTTGATATTCTTGACCTTTTGTTCTTCCAGATGAATTTTGTTAGTGCTATTTTCCAGTTCTATAAAATAAGTTTGATTGGTATGGAACTGAACAAGTAGACCAATTTAGGTAGAATTGTTATTTTTATTATATTGGCTCAGCCTACCTATGAGCAATTGATATTTTTTTCAACTGTTTAGACTAGACTTTATTTGTGTGAGAAGGTTTTTGTAATTGCTTTCATATAATTCCTGGGTTTGTCTTGGCAGGTAGCTGCCCAAATATTATTTTGTCTACTGTTACTTTAAATGGAATTTCTTTCTATCTCTGGCCAATGGTCTTTGTCAGTAATATATAGAAATGCTGATTTGTGTGGATTTATTTTATGTCCTGCAACCTTGTCAAAGCTGTTTCAAGTAGGTTTTTGAATGATTCTAGAAGTTTATCATATCATCTGCAAAGAGTGATAGCTTTATCTCATTGCCTATTCTAATTCCTTTACTTTCTTTTTCTTTTCTTATTCCTAAAGTCAACATTTCTAGTCAATGTTGAATTAGAGCGGGTGATAATGGGTATCTGTTTCACCTCAGATTTTATTGTTCCTCCCCATTACAAATAATTCTTGTTGATAGTTTTAGATAGATGCTGCTTAACATTTCAAGGAAAACTCCCTTTATTCTTATGCTCTCTAGTGTTTTTTAATAGGAATGAGTGCAGCATTTTGTTAAAAAGCTATTTCTGCATCTGTTAAGATTCATATGATTTCTGTTGATTTTGTTATTGATGTGATTGATTATGGCAATAGTTTTCCTGATATTGAACCACCTCTGCATTCCTGGTATAAATCCCACTTGGTTACAGTGTTTTATCCTCCTGATAAGTTGTTGCAGTCTCTTTGCTAGTATTTCATTTAAAATTTTTGCATCAAGATTCATCAGGGAGATTAATCTGTAATTTTCTTTCTCTGTTTTGGCCCTTCCTGGTTTAGCTATCAGCACCATATTTGTGTCATAGAAGGAATTTGGCAGGACTCCTTTACCTGTTTTTCCAAATAGTTTACATAGTATCAGAAATAAATGTTCTTTAGATATTTGATAGAATTCACTTGTAAATCCATTTTCCCCTGGAGATTTTTTTCTTAAGGAATTAATACCACCTACTTCCCAGGGTTGCTGTGAGGATCAAACAAGACAATATTTGGCACCTAATATAACATCTGGTATACAGTAGGTGTTTAGTAAATGCTTGTTTCCTTTCTTCCTACCTGTCTGGCATCTGGGGAGCCCTGGGTTCTTTCTGTGTGATTCCAAATCCAACCGGCTAACCATTGCACCACACGATCTTGTCATAGAATGTGGGCTCTTCCAGGGCACAGGCCTTTTGCATCTCCTTTCCTGGCATCTAGCAGACCATTATAATGGAGCAGCCAAGATCCAGAGGAGACTTTGTTCTAAGCTGTGCAGATAGGTGACAGGTCCTCCTCCTCCTCCCCCTGCTGCCTAGCTCTGTCCCACACAGGCTTTCTAGGGATTAAAGAAAGGTGAGGGGTGAGTGGGATGGAACAATAAGCCAGTTCCCAGAAATCAGTAAGGAGGCATAAACAGGGCCTGTTTATAAGCAAAGCTCTGGAGGGAAAACTGGATTTATCCTGAGGGGAGAAGTGTCCTAGCTTCCCCCTTCCACCTGCCATCAAGGTGGAGGGGCCCCTCCACATATGCTGGGAGCTGGAGACCAGGGGCTGCAGGGCAGAGGACCTGCAGGATCCCAGCTCTCATCCTCAAGCCTGAGTGGGGGTGAGGCTGTCAGCAGCCTAATATTTCAGGTCTTCTGGGTCCCTTTCCTTTTGTGGCTAGAAGGAAAGTGGAGTGAGGGGAAAGTTTCTGTCTGGGCACAGACCACAAGCCTTCTGTCCCTGGGGTCCCACCTGCCCAGGGACACCTGGCTGCTTCCAACCCCCTCTGGGTCAGGGGGAGAGGGCACCTAGCATAGCCTGAGCTTGGAGAGGTGCTGGGTGGGGGACTGTGGGGACTGGAGGTACCTGTATTTAGAGAGGTGCTGGATCTCTTGCTTATCTGGACTGGAGTCAGGACAAGTAAGAAGGCTATTGTGAGCAGCCAGGAAAGGAGTAAGCATTTATAGAGCACCCACTAAGTACTTAATGTCTATAATCCCTCCCAACATGAGCCCGGGGTTCTCCATAAGACAGGTTTTCAGTTGAAATCCTTCTGAATCAGGGTTCCTACTTCCTACCGCCAAAGTTTCCTTGGAGTTTGGGGTTCTGTCATAGAGGGGTACTCTAGAAGAGAACCCCTAAATTCTAACCCCTCTTTTCTGTGGGCTCCTGACTGACTCAGAGTCAGGCTGGTAGAGATCCTGGGAGGGCAGTGGGGCTGGTGACCCAAGGCTCTTTCAGGGGTTCAGAGGGGGACCCCGTCTATCTCCAACCCTGCTGCACCTCCTGCAGAAGAAAAATGAGCTTGGCCCTAACCCTGCCTAGTATAGGAGTTCATCAGTTACTCAACAATCATTTATTGTACTCCTTCTGTGTGTCAGGCTATGTGGGAAAACCAGTACCTGCTTTCAATGGGCTCATGGTCCAAAATGGGATATGACATGCAAAAAGTATGCACCAACTGCATAAATGAAGGCAGGAGGAACCCTGGCAGGAGGTAAGGCTGGAGACCTCCACTCTTGAAGAAGTAGACAGAAGTCCAGGCATGGAGGACAGCCTTTCTTGGCTCTCTGGGGCCCGCCCTGCTGCCCAGCAATCCTATTAGACCTTCTTGGGCCTCTGTGTCCCTGTGGTGCAGGGCAGCCCCTGCTCTCAGAGACTTCTTCCCAGAGACCTCTCCATCTTCCTAGTGCCCACACTCCCTCACAGCCACAGGCAGCCCGAGTCATTGGTCGGGCTCTGGTCCACCCCAGAGCTATATTCCTGTTCCTATAAGGAGGCTCTGAGGATGGGACTCATTGTCCTCTTGGCCCGATGTGCCTCTAGGCAGCTCCCCCAGCTCAAGGCTCCTCTCCGTCACCAAATATGGAATGAACATACTCAGGAGCAGCCAGTCAGGGGATCAGGAGGAGGTCCAACTGTGGGGGAGAGCCTTGCCCCCCAAGGAGACAAATCCTGGCCATCTCTTCTGGTCAGAGCAGGGCGCCTTAGCTTGGGTGTGTTATGGGTCCTGTTGGCAGGCCGCTATAAATCCTTTTGTACCTGTCTGCCCATTTCCTCTGGGCTAGGTATCTGCCTTGCACTGGGACTACGGAGTCAAAAGAGGGGGTACAGTTCCAAATTGTTTTCCCACAATGTTTGAGGTAGTCTGATATCCACCAGCCTGATAAACAGGACAAAACGGGAGAGGAATAATCATTGGAAAGACAGTGGAAGAGCAAATCCACTGAGGTGTTATTGGTGGAGTGCAGAGTTGTTTTAATGTGCATTTATTAGTGACTTGGATCCTTTTTTCATATAACTGTTGATAGTATGCCATTGTTCTTTTGACAATTGCCTGAACAAAACCTCTGACAGTTTCTCTATTGGACATGGACCATTTACATATTTACCTCAATTATGAGACTTTTGGGGATATGATGTTTTTTCCCAGCTTATTGTTTTCCTTTTAATTCTCACTTTTGTTTGTGCAAGAACTTTTTTTTCTTAATCAAAATTGTCCATTTTATCTTCAGTGATTCCCTTGTTTGATTCAGAACCCTTTCCTAACTAAGGATGAAAGAAGCATTTCTCTTCCTGCTCTCCTAGTTTCTATATATGATCTTTTATATCTTCCTGCATTCATTTTGGTTTCTGAAGTTTATGCACCTCTTCTTGGGGGGAAAATATTTTTTTGCTTTATTTATTTAAATTTTTATTCATTCATGTATTTATGCATGCTTTTTATTTTTATTTATTTTGTATTATGCTTTAAAAGCATAAAAAATGCATAAGCTTACAAAAGAAACCAATTTTATAGAAATTCAATTTTGTACCTTTGTGTGGGCTCTAGGTGAAGATCTCTACCCTCAAATTAATTTCTGCTAGAACCCATTCCAATTCTCCTGGTAGTTTTTTGTTAAACAATGTGTTACTTCCCCAATATTTGGAATTATTGGATTTATTAGACATTATGCAACTGCATTGTTTGGATGTGGTTCTTGTGTTCTGGTCTGTTTCACTAATAAATTGCATTATTTTATTTTTAAAATTTGTAAATAACATTTTATTTCCCCCCAATTACATGTACAATGAAATTTTAACATTCTTTGTATTTATTTTTTTAAAGTTTTGACTTCCTAGTTTTATCCCTCCCTAGTTTTATCCCTCCCTTTCTCTCCTCCTCCTTCCCTGAGACAGGAAGCAATTGGGCATATGATGTATACATGTGCAGTCGTGTAAAACATTTCATATTAGTCATTTTTATCCAAGAAAATTCGAAAGAAGATAAAGGGAAAGCAAAAAAGTGTGCAGCAGTCTATAAGATAGAATCGGTTATTTCTCTGTAGACAGATAGCATTTGTCATCATAAGTACTTGGGATTGTTTTGGATCATTGTATTGCTGAGAATACTTAAGACTTTCACAGCTGATCATCCTACAATGTTGCTGTTACCATGTAAAGTGTTCTGGTTCTTCTCACTTCACTCTGCATCAGTTCATGTAAATCTTCTGAAATCATCCTCTCATTTCTTATAGCAAAATAATATTTTGTTATGATGATATAACCCAGTTTATTCAGTCATTCCCCAATGGATGGGCATTCCCTTATTTCCCAATTCTTAGCCACCACAAAGAGCTGCCACACATAATTTTTTTTTGGTATAAATAGGTTCTTTTCCCTTGGTTTTTAAGTCTCTTTGGATCACAGACTTAGCAGTGGTATTGCTGGATCAAAGGATTTTATACAGTTTTATAGTCCTTTGGATACGAACTTTTCTTTAAAAGGAAGATTCTTGACCTTTTGCTCATCCAGATGAGTTTGTTTTTTCTAGTTACAAAAAGTGAGAGTAGATTGATATGGCCTTGAATCTGTAAATTAAATTAGGTAAAATGATCAATTTCTGATTTTTATTACTTGGTCAAGCTATAACTAATATTCATGCAATTATTTAACTTGAGAGACATAGACACAGAAAGTCAGATGATCAATTTATGATTTTTAAAAATTATATTGTCATGGCCACACTATGAATAAGTTAATATTTGTCCAATGTCTGAGACATAGACACAGAGAGAAAGATAGAGATGAAGAGACAGGAAGGGAGAGAGCTTTAGAGAGTGAGAAGCAGCAGCAGCAGAGGATGAAGGACATTTTCCAGGAGAATGATTTGTAATTGCTAGAGCCTTTCCTTTCCCTGGCTCACTGCTCAGCTGATTAAGAAAATCATTAAGAGTGATGTAGGCCCTCAATGATTATCACTTGGAGAAGCCCCTGGAATAACAGTTAAATTATCCCACTCTGTTTAACTGCTGCATGCCATGGGTGATAGTTTTTTGCTAAGTGTTTTTCCCTTTTAAAGTTTGCTTACTATGTCTGACCCTAATTTCCATTTTTCCCAGTGCTAAGTCATCCTGAGGGCCCTGGTGCAAACCTAATTTTGTCAGGATGAATGATTACCTGAAACAGCTTAAGTCTGTTTGACAGTATTTCATTTAGAAATGTTTGAATAAGAACTCATGATGATGATGGCGACAATGATAAACATTTATGTAGTGCCCAGCCTTGTAATTTGATTTGCCCCAGGACCCACAGCCGTCCTTCCACTGTCCCACCCAGATGCTAATATCATTCATTAATGATGCTGGTTCATGGTTCTTCAGTGATTTATCCTTCCCTGGCTTAGGAATTTGGGCTAAGTTAATCTTTTAGCCAGAACTGGTCAGGGAGCTTTTGGGGTCTATGCTTGAGAATAATTTCCCTAGTATAAGTGCTAGTTGAGTTTTTAAATTTTGAAAAAATTCTCCTGTGAATCTTTGAGCACCAGGAAGTTATTTTTCTCCTGCTTTGGTAGTTCCTTTTCATTTAGGACTATTTCCTTTTCTGAGTTTAGATTCTGTAAGATCTCTAATCTTTCATTATTCTAGGTATTTTACATTTTGTAAGGTATTCGTCTATTACTTTTGTTTTCTCAGTTTTGTTCTATTATTGTCCCTAGAAGGTTCTGAAAATTCTTTTTATTTGTTATGGTTTTGTTGGGATTTCAACTTGATCATTTGCCATTTTGCTGATTTGATTTTTCTGTTCTCTTCTTAATCAGATTGGCTAAAGATTTATTCAGTACTTTCAAAGAAACAACTTTAGCTTTATTAATCATTTCTATATGGTTTTCAAAAATAGAATTTCTAGTTTATTTCCCTACTACTATTTAAAGCCATTTTTGTGCTTATTTTAGATTTGTTTACCTGATGACTTTCTAATTTTTGAAATGCACTTATCTCCTTTTTTGATATTTTATTAATATGTATTTATAGGATACACTTTTTCCTTGGTGCCTGCTTTAGTTTCTTTCCAGAAATTTGGTATGTTGTTTCCTCATCATTTGATTTCACAAAATGTCTATTATTCTTTGACCCACTCATTTATGATTTCATTGTTAAGTCTCCATTTGGATCTGGTGTTTTTGTTTTGGTTTGGTTTGGTTTGGTTTGGGTTTTTTTTTTTGTTTGTTTTTTTGTGCTTCTTGAACTGATTGCTATTTTTGTTTTTGATTTTGTTTTTTGTTTGTTTATAAATGTTTAAAATTTCTACCCTTTTACATTTGTTTGCAAAGTTTCTATCCTCTAATTCATGGTTGATTTTTGTGAAAGTTCCATATGGTCCTGAGAAATATGTAGATTTTTAGTAACCCCATTTTGAAGATGTCATAAGCATTTTTGTTTAAGTTTGGAAGGGGAACCCCAAAAATTTGGGGTCCCAGACAGGTTCAAGCCTACCTATCCCCTAGTCAAGGGGCAAAGCTTTATTGCTATAGTGATGTCATTACAAAAGCAGGCTGAATTGTAAGGGAATCCAGCAGAGAAACAGAAGCAAGGAGACACATTTATCCAGCTTTCAATCATAACTATTCTAATTCTCTGACTCATAGGTAAGAGGGAGTGGTCTCCAGAATTTGGTTCTCTTGAGCAGATTATTACTGACAATATTACTAGTCAGCAATGAATTGAGGAGTGGTCTTATTTATTGCTCTCAGGAGTTAGATCTGTGGGAGTTTCCTGAGGCCAGAAGCTATCTGACTAAGGAGTGATCAGAATCGACAGATTGGGTGTGGGAGTTTCCTGAGGCAGAAAATCTAGAATTAACTAGAAATTATTGCCAGAACAGAAGCCCCCTCCCCCCCCAACCAGGCCATTACAAAATCATATTACATCATTTTGGCTCTAGTTTCTCCAATAACTTTCAATTCTATATTTTTTCTTTTGTTCATCTTTTATACTTGTCTAAAACTGAATGCGGTACAGTAAAAATTCCCACTGCTATTCTTTCTTCTTTATGTAGATATTGAATTCTTCTTATCTCTTTTTTTTTCTTTCAGTTAAGAAGTCAAAGAAAGTCCAAACCTCTCCTTCCTCTTCAACTTTTTTTGTTAGTTTTATAAAAAAAAATCATTTTTCCTTCATCTTTTTTTTTTTTCTTTCCCCCTTCCTGACAATTGAGATTAAGTGATTCGCCCAGTGTCACCCATTTAACAAGTGTTAAATGTCTGAGGTCAGACTTAAATTCAGGTCCTCCTGGGTCCAAGGCTGGTGCTATATCCCCTGCCCCTCCTTGAAAACTCAAACAAAGGCAGGTAAGGATCATTACCTACAGTTGCCTTGGCAGGGCCAGACCTTATACGGCGCATGGGCTGGATGTTCCCCAGCCCTAATCTAGAGACAGAATTCAGGCTCCATGGAGGCAGTGGCTGTCATCTGAAGGGCCAGAACCAGAAAACTAATCTTGCTGCCCATTCATTCAACACCCAAGGACAGACATTCCTGCCCACTGCTGGGCTCTCCCTCCATAGGGATGGAGGCTGGTGCTGGGCAAAGTGGAATCGTCAGTCTGCCCAGGCCATCTGCCTCAAACCCCTTCTACTAAAGGGCACAGGGTGGACACTGTCTGAATTTTACCCCTTGGTTCAAGTGGCCTGGGTTGTGCTGAGCTTCCTCAGCTTTGGGATGAGTCTCAAACCTCCCCTTCCTCTTGTTTTCCTTCAAAGACACTGATTTAAGTTCTGATGGATTCTGTTTGCAACCTTGAGAACTTGCCCATTTTGAGATTAAAGTTGGATAGGATGTTAACCCAAAGGTGAATGGCCAAGATCAGAATTTGGCCCATACATCGGGTCTTCACTTGGACCCCTTGGCTGGCTTGATCAAGTTCCTCAGAACCATGGTTTTATTTTTGTTTTTAATTTAAGTTGCTTCTAATAAATGCATTTTTTTTAATCTCAGAAAAGGTTTCTTTTCTTGCTACATAGGTTTTTTTTTGTGATTGATTGGAATTACATTAAAAACTTAAAGCCAAAAATTATCCAGAGAATGCTTCCCCCCCCCGGAACTTTTTATTTTTTTAAATATGCATGGACAATTCTTCAACATTAGCCCTTGCAAAACCCTGTGTCCAATTCCCCCTTTCCCCCCCTTTCCCCTAAGCCCTTCCCTAGATGGCAAGTAGTCCAATATATGTTAAACACAGTGGAAATATATGTTAAATCCAATGTATGCATAAATATATATAGTTATCATGTCATACAAGGAAAAAAAAAAAGAGAAGGAAATTAAAATGCAAGGAAACAATGAGTGAAAATGCTATGTTGTGATCTACCCTCAGTTCCCACAGTCCTCTCTCTGGGTGTAGATGACTCTCTCCATCACTAAACAATTGGAACTGGTTTGAATTATCTCATTGTTGAAGAACCATGTCCATCAGAATTGATTGTTGTACATGGCAACAAGATAATACAATAATCTCCTGATTCTGCTCACTTCACTCAGCATCAGTTCATGTGGGTCTCTCCAGGCCTCTCTGAAATCCTCCTGCTGGTCGTTTCTTACAGAACAATAATATTTCATGACATTCATATATAATAATTTATTCAGCCACTCTCCAACTGATGGGCAGCCATTCAGTTTCCAGTTGCTAGCCACTACAAAAAGGGCTGCCACAAACACAGAAACACTGCTGGGTCAAATGGTATGCACAGTTTGATAACTTTTTGAGCATAATTCCAAATTGCTCTCCTGAATGGTTGGATCCATTCATGGTTCCACCAGCAATGTATCAATGTCCCAGTTTTCCCACATCCCCTCCAACATTCATCATTATCATTTCCTGTCATTTTAGCCAATCTGACAGGTGTGTAGTGGTACCTCAGAGTTGTCTTAAATTGCATTTCTCTAATCAATAGTGATTTGGAGCACCTTTTCATATGACTAGAATTAGTTTTAATTTCATCATCTGAAAATTGTTCATATTTGACCATTTATCAATTGAAGAATGGCTTGAATTCTTATAAATATGAGACAATTCTCTCTATATTTTAGAAATGAGGCCTTTATCAGAACCCTTAAATGTAAAGATGATTTCCCAATTTATTGCTTCCCTCCTAATCTTGACTGCATTGGTTTAGTTTGTACAAAAACTTTAACTTAATGTAGTCAAAATTATCTATCTGGTGTTCAATTATGAGCTCCAGTTCTTCTTTGGACACAATTTTCTCCACGGGTCTGAGAGGTAAACTATCCTATGTTCCTCTAATTTGCTTATAATATCACTTTTTATATCCAAATCAAGAACCCATTTAGATCTTCTCTTGGTATGTGGTGTTAGGTGTGGGTCAAGCCTTAGTTTCTTCCACGCTAGTTTCCAATTTTCCCAACAGTTTTTGTCAAATAGTGAGTTTTCATTTCAAAAGCTGGGGTTTTTGGATTTGTCAAACACTAGATTGCTGTAGTCATTGTCTATTTTGTCCTGTGATCCTATCCTATGCCACTGATCGACTGCTCTATTTCTTAGCCAGTACCAAATGGTTTTGATGACCACTGCTTTATAATATTTTAGATCTGGTATAGCAAGTCCACCTTCATCAGCCTTTTTTTTTTTTTTTTTCATTAATCCCCTTGAAATTCTTGACCTTTTGTTCCTCCAGATGAACTTGTTACTATTTTTTCTAGATCTGTAAAATAATTTCTTGGGAGTTTGATTAATATGGCACTAAGTAAGTAGATTAATTTAGGTAGTATTATCATTTTTATTATATTCGCTTGGCCTACCCATGAGCACTTGATATTGTCCCAACTTATTAGATCTGACTTTATTTGTGTGGAAAGTGTTTTGTAGTTGTGTTTACATAGTTTCTTGCTTTCCCTTAGCAGATAGATTCTCAAATATTTTATACTATCCTCCGTTATTTGGAATGGAATTTCTTTTTGTATCTCTTGCTGCTGAACTTTGTTGGTAATATATAAAAATTCTGCTGATTTATATGGATTTATTTTGTATACTGCAACTTTATTAAGTTGTAAATTGTTTCTCATAGTTTTTTAGTTGAGTCTCTAGGGTTCTCTAAGTATACTGTCATATCATCTGCAAAGAGTGATAATTTAGTTTCCTCATGACCTGCTCTAATTCCTTTAATCTTTTTCCTTACTGCCAAAGATAACATTTCTAAAACAATATTAAATAATAATGGTGACAGTGGGCAGCTTTGTTTCACTCCTGATCTTATTGGGAATTGACTGCTGCTTTATAATATAGTTAGATCCAGCACAGCTAGACCACTTTCATTGCCATTTTTTTTATTAATTCCCTTGAAATTCTTGACCTTTTGTTCTTCTAGGTGAATTTTGTTACTATTTTGTCTAGATCTGTAAAATAAGTTTTTGGGAGTTTAGGTAGAATTGTAATTTTTATTATATTTACTCCGCCTACCCATGAGCACTTGATATTTTTCCAATTGATTAGGTCTAACTTTATTTGTGTGAAAAGTGTTTTGTAGTTTTGCTCATATAGTTCCCGACTTTCCCTTGGCAGATAGATTCCCAAATATTTTATACTATCGACAGTTATTTTAAATGGAATTATTCTTTGTATTTTTTATTGTTGCATTGCATTAGGAATGTAGAAAAATGTTGATGATTTAGGTGGATTTATTTTATATCCTGCAACTTTGCTAAAGCTGTGGGTTATTTCCAATAGTTTTTTAGTTGATTCTCTAGGGAGAACCACAGTTTTAAATGAATAAAATAAGATAAACAAGTTAACAGTCTTTCAATATAACTGGGGTTTTTGTAATCAAAATGTTTTTCTAAAAAGTCAAGTTCACGTTGTCCTGGTTACAAACCTGTGCACCATGAAGATTTCTCTGACTAAAAATGATTCCCCCATTCATCTTTTCTTTTCTGAGTGCATTCACCAAGGTCTGTCATTGAAGTTCATGAGGAAGAGGACCTTATAAAAGGGGCTGTGACCAAGACTGGTCACTTTGACTTGGACTGGGTGGTATTTGGATGGTAAGGAGTTGAGATGGACTGTGGAAGCCTCATGGGTAACTTCCCAAACTGCTTTCTGATCTGATGACTTTTAGGTAACAGCCTCTAAAGAGGGCATAACAATAATTATAAGTCAGTTTTTGAGTCATACTTGTATCAATGCACATTGAAAGACTGTGATTTGGGGAGGTTCTTTTATGTGTTGCAAATAAATGGCTGTCCCATACTTGATTCACACTGTATTTTAGTACCTTTTTTCTTTCCTCTTTTTATTTTTTTTTAATTTTAAATTTTTTTATTAAAGCTTTTTATTTGCAAAACATACGTATGGGTAATTTTTTTTAACATTGACCCTTACAAAGCTTTCTGTTACTAATTTCCCCTCCCCTACTCCCTACCCCTCCCCTAGATGGCAGGATATCCACTACATGTTAATTATGTTAAAATACTTAAGAGATCGAACATATGTATACTTATTTCCACACATCATTTTTGTGCAGGAGAAATCGTATCTACAAGAAAGAATAATCCGATAAAGGAAACACAATGCAAGCAAACATCAATAGAGAGCATGAGAATGTTATGTTGTGGTCCCCATTTCACATCCCTCTCTCTGGGTGTCTATGGCTTTCTTCACTGAACAATTGGAACTGGTTTGAGACAATTCATTGTTGATTCTTCCCTCCTTTTAAAGAAAGGCCTTAGACATAAGTGAAAATCTAAGCAGAGTTTTCCCACCAGAAGAGTTGTAGAAAAGGGAGTTTGATCCCTCTCTGTAAAAGACAAGGGCTTAGCGTTTCTCAAATCTCATTTGTAGTTTACAGATGTGAGAGCCAGGGATTCCCATTTTACAGGTGAGGGAGGAGGCTGCCCTGCCCTGTACTCCCCTCATGCTCAAGACTGCCCCAGCTTTTAACCATTTGTGCTAGGGGCTTGAGCTAAGGAAACCCTGGGCCTGGGAAGCCTGGATGGGTTCCTGCGGGCTCTCGAGGTCAAGCCTTGGCCCTGGGTGAGGCACCCAGCAAAAGCTGGGACTCGGAGCTTGTGCCGCCTCTGCCCTCACCCTGAGTGGAAGCCCAGCCTTGTGTGGGACTCCAGAAAGGCAGCAGCCGGGGCTGTGCCCCATTGCTGGGCGTGCCCTTCCCCCACTCTGGGCTGCCTGGCCTGACTACCTCCTGTAGAAAGCACAGGCTTGCAGCTCCGGTTGGGGCCGGTGGGGCCAGATGCCAGGCTGCCGGCTTTCACCACAAGCTGTCAAGGAGGCAGTGGGCATGATGGGTGTGGCTCCCGGCAGAGGGAATGCCCCTCCTTTCTCCTGACACGCCTGGGTCTGCAAAGATGCCTGGGAAGAAGGAACTTCCTGTTGCTGAGCAGAACCGGGAAGGCTGGGAACACCCCAAAGGCTTCACCTGAAATGCAGGAGAGCAGAAGCTGAGGTCCTACGCCCACTCCATTGATGATTCACCAGGCAGCCAGCTCAGAGTCAGCAGGGTCTCTCAAGCTGACTCAGTGCTTGGGAAGAGCCCCCAAGTCTCCCCGGGGCACTTCTGGCCCCCAGGAAGGTGGCTCCCGGCTGCCCCTATAAGGATCCAAATTAGTCCATTACTAATGTATTAGTGTATTCAATGTTCTGTATCCATAGACCCCAACCTCTGCAAACAAGTGGGAAAGGGGTTTCTCTCCCTCCAGGGGCCATGATCATTTCAGGACATTGTCATGGTTTATTTTCAGCATCTCTGCTTATTCTGTTGTGGTTATTGGGTACACTGATTCTCCCACTTCACTCTTCATCAGTTTACATTCACCTTCCCTGGATCCCTCTTATAGCACAGTTATATCCCTTTAAGTCATGTGTTTGTTGTCCCCCATTCACACACACACACACACACACACACACACAGGGCTGCATGAAGATTTGGTCAGAGGGGATCTTTGTCTCTCTGTAGACACTTAAGTGAGATCTCTGGGTCAGAGAATGGACACCACAGGCGGTTTCTCAGCCTAAAAGTGCTTTCCAGAGTGATTGGAACAATTTGCAGCTCTACCCACAATGTATGAGCAAAGCCTTAGGCAGGTTCTTTGTCCCTAGGCCAGCCGCTTCCCTTCTCTTTTCCTATCCCCCAAACAAACACTATGGATTCACTCTCACTTTTCTGGTTGTGTCTGCTTGCTTCTCCAGGAGTTCTTGCTCTAGCCGTTTAATAAGTTCTGTTACTTAGGGCTTGTCCTGACTTATTCCTGGATACAACCAGTTATCTTTCCTCCATTTAACCTGATGCCAGAGGATCTCAGCAAAGAGAGCAGCCTGAAGCCATACATTTGTGGTCCTTGCCTGTGATGGAAGCACCACGGCCCCAGCATTCCCCCACCACAGCATTGACCCCCAGGTCCCTATGACTTTCTGACTGTCAGGATCTGAGTTCTGAAGGCACAGCCCTCCTGACCTCAGTTGGGGGCACACAGGGCATGCTCCTGCCAGAGGCCTCTGCAGGCATCTGGCTAGACCCTTGCCCTCTATTTTAGGATGGGACAGGATGGGATGGGATGCTGCCCACGTGCCCCCTGGGAGGCTCAGCCAGGCCAGCCTTGGTCAGGACTACTGTGCAGAGCCTGGTCTGTGCTGCTCTTCTATTCAATGCCCCGCTTTGCTCTTCTCCTAAGCTCCAAGTCTAACAGGAGCCCCATAATCAGGGCATAACACAAGCAATTAAATTTTTTAATTAATTTTTTTCTGGTTATACATGTATATTAACTTTAATACACATTTCTTCATGTTGGGAGAGAAAAATCAAAAGGGGAAACCACAAGAGGAAAAAAAAACAGGAAGAAGAAGTGAATCTTGTATGTGTTGATTCTTTTTCTGGAAGCAGATGGCATTTTCTGCCCAAAGTCTATTGGGATTACCTTGGACCATTGAACTCCTGAGAAGAAGCGAGCCTTTCAAAGCTGATCACTGGAAATCTTGCTGTAAATGTGTGCAATGTCTTCCTGGTTCTGCTTGCTTAGCTCAGCCTCACTTCATGTACCACATGTACCTTCATGTACCACAGCTTCTTCAGCCATTCCCCCTCCACAAACAGCTTTACACATTTTGGTCCTTTTCCTTCCTTTAAGATCTCTTTGAGATACAGACCCAGTAATGGCACTGCTGAGTCAAAGGGTATGTGCAGTTTGATAGCCTTTTGGGCATAGTTCCAAATTGCTCTCAGAATGGTTGGATGAGTTCACAAATCCACCAACAATGCATTAGTATCCTAGTTTTCTCACATGCCCTCCAACATTTAGCATTATCTTTTCCTGTCATCTTAGCCAATCTGAGAGGCAACACAATTTTTTTTTAAATTTTAGAAAGAATTATTTCAGCATTGACTCTTGAAAGACCTTTTGTTCCAAATGTTCCCTCCCCCCCCATGGGAGGTAGTCCCATACATGTTAAATGGTAAAATATGTTAAATCCAACATGTGTATACATGGTTATACAGTTATCTTGCTGCACAAAAAAAATTGGATCAAGAAAAAAAAAAAAAAACAAAATGCAAGCAAACATCAACAGAGTGTGAAAATGCTACATTGTGGTCCACACTCAGTCCCCACAGGCCTCTCCCTGGGTGTAAATGGCTTTCTTCATCACTGGAACAATAGGAACTGGTTTGAATCACATCATTGTTGAAAAGAACCATGTCCATCAGTCAATCATTCACAATCTTGTTGCCATGTATAATGTTCTCCTGGTTCTGCTCATTTCACTCAGCATCAGTTCATGTAAGTCTCTCCAGGCCTCTCTGAAATCGTCCTGCTGGTCGTTTCTTACAGGACAATAATATTCCATAACATTCATATACCATAATTTATTCAGCCCCTCTCCAATTGATGGGCATCCCTTAACTTTCCAGTTTCTTGCCACTACAAAAAGGGCTGCCACAAACATTCTTGCCCATGTGGGGCCCTTTCCTTCTCCTATGATCTCTTTGGGATATAGGCCCAGTAGAAACACTGCTGGGTCAAAGGGTATGCACAGTGTGATAACTTTTTGAGCATCGTTCCAAATTGTTCTCCAGAATGGTTGGGTCCATTCACAGTTCCACCAACAATGTTTTAGTGTCCCAGTTTTCCCACATGCCCTCCAACATTCATTGTTATCTTTTCCTGTCATTTTAGCCAATCTGACAGCTGTGTAGTGGTACCTCAGAATTGTCTTAATTTGCATTTCTCTGATCAATAGTGATTCAGAGCATCTTTTTATATGACTAGAAATAGTTTCAATTTCTTCATCTGAACATTTCTCATATCCTTTGACCATTTATCAATTGGAGAGTGGCTTGAAATCTTATAAATTTGAGTCGATTTTCTCTGTTTTAGAAACGAGGCCTTTATCAGAACCTTAACAAACACTTATTAAGCACCAACTCTGTTCAGCTCTGAACTGAGCAGTGAGCATCCAAAGAAAAGCAAAAACAAGTCTTGCCCTGCCCTCATGAGGTTCCTCATCTGAGCAGGGGGAACATTATGCAGGTTTCTGTGTTCATTCGGATACAGATAGGAGGACCTGAAGCTGAGAACCTCAGTGAGGTGGCAGGACTGGGAGGGATGTGTGATGAGGAGTACAGAAAGTGTCAAACCTCAAGAAAGGGCTGTCTGGGGCAAGGGGGCTCCAGGAGGCAGTTGTAGGCTGTAGAGTTAATATAGTCCATGACTAGAGGACTGGCCTTGGCCTAAGGGATCAAGGAGCTGGAGTCCTGCTTTAGGTATTTGCCCAGACTGTGTGCACAAGCCAGCCACTGAGCCTCAGTTTATTCATCTGAAAATGGGAGCACCTGCCTCCCAGGCTGGTTGTGAGCATTTAACAAGATAGTAAATGAACTAATCCCTTTGTAGACATGATTAGACAGAGGTGAGTTATGATAAAGTATAAGTCCCTGGCTTTTAACCCCAGAATCTGGCCTTGATAGATTTGGCAGAGCCCTAACCAGCTCAAGGAGGTTGTGGAAGCCCAGGGGCCAGAGCAGAGCCACTCTGCCCATGCTTGGAGGAGGGGTGGGCTGGTGGACTGATCTCTCTGTATGGCTTCTGTGTTTCATTATCAGGCACATGGAAAACAGTGGATGTGTCAGCCGGGTCCCTAGCCACCAACTCCCATGACCCCTGGACTGAGATGCCAGATTTTGTGCTGGAGACAGGGGCTGGCCTTGCCTCTGGCGAACAGAGAAGGGGATAATGCCCACGGAGGGAGGGCCACAGAGAGGGCACCACGGGGGGGGGGGCAGGGATGCCTATGGAGTCAGGACCACAGAAGGGGACTATCTCTGTCTCAGGCTTGGCACCTTGTTCTGGCCTGGGCACTGCTGAGGGAAACATCTTAGTCCCATCCCTCCAGGTCATGTAATTAAGAACCTTGGGCATCATTCAGGAACCGGAAGGAGCTGGGGGGGGGGCAATGGAAGGCAGCCACCATTTGTCAGGCACCTGCCCTGCCCCCACCTTTCCAAACGTTTCCTCATTGGAGACTCGCAGGCCCCCGTCAGCCAGGTTACACAGGGCCTGCTCCAAGCTAGACTCGAACTCGGGGCCTTTTCACCCCACCCTGCTCCCCCATCCACCAACTGCCCCGCTGTATTTGAAAAGGCTTGCTCAGAAAAATGGTTCAAGGCCCAAGGACGGTCAGCCTGGGGCAAGAGAAAGCTGAAAGGGAGAGGGAAAGGGGGGGAGGGGCGGTGCGGGGCTGGGGTGTGGCGGGGTCAGCCTTTGTCTGCCTGAACCGCCCACAGCGCCCATGCCCCCTACCCTGCCAGCTTGCTCAATGGGCCTGCCCAGCACAAAGTAAGCCCCCACCCCCGGGCAGGAAGTCCTTGCGCGTCAGAGTGCCCACCGAGTAAAAACCCCTCCTTGACAGCCAGGGAAACCGAGGCCCGGGAGGACAAGGGCCAGCTGCTCTGAAGTCCCAGCCCCGCCCTCTTTCTCCCACCTCGGGCCGAGTGAAACCCTCGGCCCGTCTGTCCCCACCCCTCCCTCCTCTCCAGGGGCGTACTTCATGTGGCTGCTGAGGGATCTGCCATGCAAAGCCCGGGGTAGCGGCACTAGACATGAACCCCCTCCTCGCCTTCCCCCCCCCGGGCTGCCACACACGAGACCCCCCTGGCCCGAGGGAAAGATGCCCAGACCTTTCTTGGACACCGGAGCAAGAAACGTGGGGCTGGCTCCTAAATAATCAGCACTGGGTGGCGGACAGGGGCTCGCAAAATGCGCCTGCATCAGCCTTGGAAATTTGGGCAAACCCTGGGTGCTCCCTCCCGGGGCCGCCGTCCTCCCTCCCGGGGCCGCCGTCCTCCGACTCTGGACAAAGTCACAGCAGGGGCACTGGGGGAGGGGTAGAAGACGTGATCCTGCCCAGATTCTGTGGCCATGAGGCTAGACGCCAGGAGCCTGACAGTGAGTGAGTGGGCAGTGCTCCTTCTCCAGAGGACAAGGGTCGCCCCTTTGACCGCCCAGGCTCCTAATTTGGGACTCTTTCCCATGGGGCCCTCAAGGGGGCTGTGCTCTCCAGGGCTCCAGACAGGTAGGTCCTGGGTTCAAATTCTGACTCTGGGCCTCCATTTGCCCCTCTGTAAATTGTGTAATTCAGACTCATTGATCTCCGAAGTCCCCACTGCCTCTGGTCGTGTGATCTTCTAGAGAGCACAGAGGGTCCCGATGAGGGGGCTCGGGCTCCATCCTGAAGGCTTTGGCCATCCATGGGGAAACACCTTGGAGGCCCCCACAGTGGAGAAGGGCTGAGCGGCCATCGGCTGCTGTCCGGGAGAGGTGCCCTGGTCACCCCTGGGGGCCACAGATGTGATCCAGGTCACCCATAATCTTAGATGGGGCTGACTATCGTCAGCCTTCCATTGTCCCCCACGGAGCAGGGTCCTCACTCATCAGAAGCACAGTGGGGTGGGGAGCAGGAGACCCCAAGGGGCAGCTTCAGGACACACTCGGGAAGGACTCCTAGAATAACGAGGAAGCAGCTGAGATGACCTCCATGTTCTAAGTGTTGGGACTCTTGGGACCCTTGGGGGAGGGGGATGACGACCTGGGCTGCGCTCCCCAGCCATGAGGAAGGAAGGGCTGCCTTGCCCTCCTGCAGCTGGGCAGCCCCTGATCTTGACCCGCTTCAGGGTGGCCCATGAGTGTCCCCTACGAGCCGGGGGTGGGGTGGGGGGCTGCTGTTGACCAGCCTTTCCTAGTGAAGCTGGTTTGGGGATTCCAGGTGTTAGATTCATACCTAACTCTTAACTTCACCTTTTAAATTGGGCCCAGGGTTCAGCTGGGTGCCATCATTGCTGTCCGGGGTGCTGGAGACGACAAGGAGGAGAGCCTGTGAGAGATGAGGAAGCAGGGCTGCCCCTCCCCCTCTGGCTGCCCCTCCCCCTCTGGCTGCCCCTC
>JAJPUD010021011.1:13349-23738 GCA_023553655.1 Myrmecobius fasciatus | reverse complement strand
GGGGGGCCTCAGGGGAGCTTGTGGTGAAGGTGGTGGTAATGGCTTGATTGTCCTGGTACATATCTCCTTTGGTCTCTTTCTTGGAGTTTCTTGCTGCTTCAGGGAAGAAAGTAATTACCCAGGATCATACTGTTAGTTCTAAGGGCCTATTTCTTCACTTATAAAAGACAACTTCAGTAGACAAAGTTACCAACTGTACATGGTTATATAAACTCCCTTGATTATTTAGGTTCCAGTTCTTCAACTGTAGGTCATAGCCCCATTTGAGGTCTCATAACTAAATGTGGGGGTCCCAAAATTATAATTTATTATCAGTAAATGTTTTGTTTACTTATTTTATAGATCTATATACTCAGGATCATGTAAAAATTTCTCTGGTGAAAAGGGGTCACAAGTGAAAACAATTTAAGAAGCCCCAATGTAATAGGAGTCTTATAAATGTTTACTCACAGAATCACAGATAAAGAACTGAAAGGAAACTTAGAACTATCTAGTCCAATCCCTTCATTTTATAGGTAAGAAAATGAGGTTCGGAGTTAAGTCACTTGCCCAAAGTCACACAGCTAACACATGTTGAAAGTAAAATTCTACCTCATTTTATCCTAATGGCAAGGCCAGGCCTCTTGTTCTCAAAGTATAAAAATATTAAAATTTAAATTTAAAAAATTCCTTGTGCAACAGCAGGATCCTATAGGGACAGTAAGTTCCCAAGGGCAGAGCCAGGTTTGTCCTTTCTGTCTCACCATAGCTGGCAATGGGGCTTTGTGTATAGGATGTGCACCCACAAAGACCTATTGCTTGAATGTGTACAAAAAAAGCCCCACAAACCTGAGCTGTATAAAAACAAAAACAAAACAAAACAAAACACCTTTTAAGTTCTTTGGAATTCCAAGGTTAAAGACAGGACCCATCCCATCCCCATGCTTTTTCCCAATGATCAAGGCTCCTTGGACTTTCATCAACATTCTACTCATAGAAAGACTGAACATTTTTCTGAAGTTAGAACCTACTTCCTGTGCCAATGGAGACAATCAGGTTCCTCTGCCTGGCTCAGACCAAGGGTTGGTTCTCATCCTGTTTCAATGGTCTTATCAACATCTCTGAGCTTATAAAAGAGAGCACGTGACTTTTGAGTCCCCTCATTAATAATATCCCAAGCAAGCCAAGCAATTTGCTAGCAATGTTGCCTAGTGTCATGGGAAGACACTGGAGCTCTGCCATTTAAATCCTGTATGACCTTGGATTCTCACTGATCCTCAGTCCTCAAATCAGCAAAATGGGAACAATAATCTTAGTAGTTCCCACTTCCAGGTTTGTTGAGAGGAAAATGTTTTATAAGGTTTGTGGATGGGCCCAAAGAAACCATGTACCTTGACTCCCTACTTTTATAGATGAAGAAATGGAGGCCCACGGAAGTTAAGGAATTTGGCCAATTTCACACCAGATGGTGGACCTCAGAGGCAGGATAGAATCATCATGTTTTCATCCTTTCTTCCTTCCTCCCTCATAGGTTGTTCCTAGCTGAAGACCTGCCTCCTCCAAGAAGTCTTCCTTGATCACATGTTCCACTTGGTCATTAAACTCTACTGTATTCCTCCTGGGATTATGAGCTCTTTTAGGATAGTACTCTAGAATCATGGACTTAAGAGTTAAAAGCAACCACTACAATCTCCTCTTATTTCAGGGGTGACTTGTCCAAGGTCACACTGCCAGGATTTGAACTGTGACTCTGAGCTCCCTATTTACTATGTCAGGCTGCCTTTCAATGATGAGGAAGAAAAAAATTGATTTAGTCATTGATGTGCTTTGCACATAGAATTGATCATAGCTATTTCCACAGTAATTATTTAGAAAGCCTCATAATGTCCTCATGACCATGTCAATGAGCAACGTCTTTCTTCCCTCCTTCCTTCTCTCCCTTTCTTCTTCCTTCTTTCCCTCCTTTTCTTCTTCCTTCCTTCCTTCTTTCCTTCTTTCCTTCCTTCCCTCCCTCTTCTTTCCTTCCTTCTTTTCCTCCTCTTTCTTTCCCTCCTCCCTCCCTCCCTTCCTTCCTTTCCTCCTTTTTCTTTCCTTCCTTTCTTCCCTGCCTCCAGTAAATTTAAAAAATATTCTGTCAAGGAAAAGAATTCCTATAAATAAAAGAAAAGGAAAAGAAGGAGGGAGGAAACAGGCATTTATTAAGCACCTCCTACTTGTCAGGCTGGGAGATAAGCACTTCACAAATATCTCATTTGGTATTCATAGTAACCTTGGGAGGTAGGTGTGGGTATTCTGATTATGATCCCCATTTTACAGTCAAGGGAACTGAAGCAGAGAAAGATAAAGTGACTTGCCCAGAGTCACATCTGGAGTAAGTGTCTCAGTCAAGGTACATGAACTCCAGTGGCAATACTCCTTGTACTACCTTGTACTACCTTGCACTACCATCTCTCTGGATCCTCAAAAGGAATTGAGGAAAAGGGATCCCTTAGAAATTCTCCAGGTCATTAATTGTTTAATGAGCATCCAAAGAAAGCCTGCTGAGAGTTTTCCCCTCAAAAGGGAGACAGCAGAGGAACGAGCAGCAAAAATCTCATTTCCTGGAGGGAGCAAGCGCGTATCATGCACATTTTCCAAGAAAGTGCTCTGAGTGATTTCAGGAGTGAGAAGGGGGCCTAATCTGCACTGTCTTCTGAGAACCCTTATCAGTCTAGTGGCTATTCAGAAGCCTGTGGCTCTTAGGTCAGAAGGGAAGGTTTTTAATGGCTAAGAGAAAGAACAGATAAACTTGCAAGCCTGTTCCCAGCAGAATCTATTTAATCATATGTTTTAAAATTTCAGAAGTCCAGCAGTAATAGCAAAGTAGCAATTTGCTGTTTCTAATGAGGGGTGCAGAACAGCTTCCAGGCTCAGAGCTTTATCCACATTATTCTGATCTAATCACTTAATGTCTTTTCCTATTTCCCTATTTATGCCCTAAGAATCGATCCCTTAAAGCTCTCAAGCTTCTGTTATCTCCAGCATGAGCTTCCTCCTTATAGACTATGTCTACTCCATTTCATCTTCTCATCTTTGATTTCCCTGACACCATTTTGAATTCTTCATTCTGCACATAGGGGATCATGGTGTTGGTGTTTGTAATTGCTATGAAAGATGCCCATTGGAGTGTTCAAAAAGAAGGTTTCCATATAGAGGAAGAGGTGGCCCAAATGTTCCTGCTTGTAGGGGACATTTTACTGATGATGTGGCAAAGTTTCCTGTGTAATACATGCAGCAACTCAAAAAAGTTTAGTCTAACAGGTAGCACAGTCAATAGAGTGCCAGGTCTAGAGCCAGGAAGACTTGAGTTCAAATTTGATTTCAGATACTTACTAGATGTGAGACCCTGGGCAAGTCATCTATTCCTGTTTGCCTCAGTTTTCTCATCTGTAAAATGAGAAAGAAATGGCAAACCACTTCATTATCTTTGCCAAGGAAACCACTAAATGAGATCACAAAAAATCAGACATGACTGAAAAAGAATGAACAATATCTATATAGGGGAGAACACACACACAAAAAAATGAAAAATACCTATTATTCAGATATATGGCTGGATGGACAATTCACAGGGCTATCTCTGGGCATAATTTATGGACAACAGAGCTGGTTAAATCTGAATCCTGAATTTTTTTTTTTCCCACTACAAGCCTGTGTTATATTCAGGGGTGGCTGCAAGATAAAGAAAACTCTAGAATCACAGAATTCAAGAGCTGAGAACACACACCCCTGTCTCTAAAAAGGCTTATGATCTAGCCAGAGAGATATAATACACTTACTTGTCTAGCACATTGTGTTGAAGAATCTAAAGATGAAATCATGTGGCCCTTGGCTCTAGAGATTTACACTCTAACCGGGGTCACAAGATGGAGGTGTCTCATCCATTGTATCATAGAATTTCCAGCTGGAAGAACTCTTGGGAACCATCTGATCAACTCCCCTCATTTTATAAATTAAGAAAATGAAGTCCATAAGAGCAAAGAGACTTCCCCAAATTTAACCCCGTTGAATAGCAGAATCAGGATGCTTTACAGATTTTTGGGTCTTGTCACCACCTGTAAAAAAGACAAGGTTGAGCTGGGTCATCTCCAAGGCTCTTTCCAGTTTCTTTTCTCTGTTCTTGGACCCCAGTCCACTCTCATAGTCTATGAAATCTTTCCCCCTCTAGGAAATCTATGGATTGAATCACATTGATGAAATGAAATTCTAAAAGGACCTTAGTGTGTCTCATAAACTTCAATACTTCCAGGATTTATGATTTCATCACTGTGGGGCCACTGGCCAAACTTCCAGCCCTTTCTCATTTCAATTATTGAGTTATTGGGATTAGTCCCTAGGGACCAGCCCTCAGATCATAATACTTACCTAGGCTGGACCTGGAACACTGGTACACAGACAGCTATTTGTTAATCCTCCCAATTTATGCTTCACAGCCACCTCAATGAGGCAGCAGAAGATCTTAGTAAGAATAGTGACAATAATGATATATTCAATGGAATTCAGTTCAAAGAGACAGTCTGGTATAGAATAAAGAACTCTGGATTTGGAATCAGGAGAAAGGGTCACCCAGTTCAGCTCTGCCATTGACCAGTTAGGTCTCCTTGGACACAACTCTTCTCCCTGGATTTGATACCAAATTGGCCTCTTAAACCTTTTCCACTTACAACCCCTTTTCACTGGAAAAATTTTTTACACGATCTCAAGTATATAGACATATAAAATAAGTATACAAATCAAACATTTATTGATAATAAATCACAAAGAAATTTATTTTAAAACAATTCTTTGACATACATATAATTTTACCATTTATTAAAGAGAGAAGCAAAAAAAAAACCGAGATGGATGTACTTATTTATTTTTACATAATTAAATCTTGGTGGACTCATTGATATCTTTTACAGTTGTCAAATTTTTTGTGACCCTCCCACATTCAGTTAAGTGGCCCCATATGCGGTCACAATCCACACTTTAAAAGCTTTGCTCTAGGCAAAGCTCTTGCAGAGAAGATGCTCATCTGCATTGCTAGAGAAAACTTCCTGTACTAATACAAGTCCCTATGCCAGTGGGAAGAGAAGGGAATTGTACAATATTTAATACCATTGACTCTTACCTCTTCATGGAAAGCGACACAAATATCTTACTATCAATTGAAGCCTAAATTTGAGCCTAGGACCAGAGTTACCAGTAATTTATTCTTTTTCTGAGCTTGAGTTTCTTCATCTTTAAAATGGACATAGTAATACTTGTTCTCCCCTCCAGGGGTTGTTGTAAAGAAGGTGCTTCCAAGTTTCAAAGCTCACCATAGAAATGTAAACTCTTATTTCCAGAAAGAAAGGTAATTTGCCTAAAGACTCAACTGTAGGGGTGTGATCCAGTTTGTTTCACAGAACTAGCCCAGAGAGATTTAAAGAGATTCACAGTTACATTTGGGCTGTGTTGGGTTGGAGGGCTGGAAAAGAGTTATCGAGATGGACTGGGGGAGGAGGTATAAGTGAAGGAATAGTTATATCTTGGGTAACATCTTGGTGACCTTGAGTTCTCAAAAGTTACCCCAGAAGAGCCTACGGTATGGCAGATGCTGCTAAGCTGAAAAGGCTCACAGCCTCATTGGGAAGACAAAAATGATAAGACTGTGGTCCTCATATTAGGCTGGGCCCCTCTAAGGACCATTTCAGTCAAGGTATATGATAATGATTCCTTTCAAATATGATTCTCTAAGAACTGAGCCAGGAATCTAACCCAAATATCTTGCCACAAAGCCCAGTGCCATTCTCATTGTTTCTTGTTGCTTTTCCGTGTGAGATCCCAACACTCTTTTTTCAGAAGTGTGGAGATAAGGCTGGTTTGGAGAAATTGGACTTCTCAAACTATCATCTTTTTTTGAGGGAGAAGAGTCTGATTTGTTATTACCAGTGCCACAACTGAATTTTGGGAAGGTCCTTTTTGAGTAACAACCATGTGTTTGCCTGCTGTCTAAATTGTAACACAATTATTAGTAATAACATTATAATAGCAATTGTAATGTAACAATAGTAATAACAATAACCTGTGTTTCTGGACTACACAACTCACAGAGGACTTTTCCAAGAGAAATTTCTGTGAAATGGGTAATGTGTTATCTCCATTTTTACAGATGAGGAAATTGTTCTTATGAGAAGGGAAGTGAAACCTTAAAAGGTAACATAATTGCCATCAGTCCCCCACCCCCATGCCTTTCTCTGCTCCCACCCTCCACCTCACCACCAGGTGACAGTGACTTCTCAACTCAAATATTTTGATTCTTTCCCTGGTCCTCCCCTTGCCTTAAAAATATTCCATTCTCCCTTGTCTCAAAGTTTTGTTTTGTTTTGTTTTCATCCATTGTCTTGGATCTATTTGGGTAAGGAGTCTATTTAATCATATAATTAGACTGTAATTAACTATAATTAAGAAGTGGATTATGAATCTAGAAAATCAGAGATTTGGAAGACACAGCTAAGGTCATGTAATCCAACTGGTACCTAAATCCTTGTTGACTGGAATTGAATTAAGTTGGCCAAGGTCACACAGACCATAAATGCTGGAGCATCAGACACCAAACTCAATTAGGAAAATCACAAGAACATCAGATTAAGAACAAGTTTTTCTCTTTATTTAGAATGTAAGCTCTCTAAGAACAAACAATGCTTTTTTTCCCCCTCTTTTGTCTCATATCACCAGAACCTGGAAGAGCACTCGGTCCAGTAGTTGCCTAAGAAATTGTTTTTTGTTATAATTCAGTCATTTCACCTGAAATCTATTTGGGGTTTTCTTGACACTGGAATGGTTCAACATTTCCTTCTCCAACTCATATTACAGATGAAAAAACTAAGGCAAACAGGGTGAAATAATTTGTCATAGCCAGGAAGTGACTGGGGCCAGATTTGAATTTAGAAAGTGGAGTCTCCTTTACTCCAGGCCCTGATATTCTGTCTACTATACCACCACCTTGATAATACTTGTAAAGAACTTTAAAAAGTTTTCCCAGATCTTGTCCAGTGTAATTCTCCTTATCACTTCCCTTCATGTCAAGCAGAAAAGAGATCATTATCCTCATCTACAGATTAACTCAGAAAATATGTGATTTTCCTAAGATTCTTACAATTTTTTTTTTGTAGAGCAAGAAGATATTTTATAGATGATCCAGTCTAACCTTCTGTCTACCTCCATGGTTAGAAGTGACAGTGACTGGTCCAGTGTTGCTAAGTAAGTTACAGAGCTAAAATTTGAACCTAAGATTACTGACACAACAAATTTGCATTGTGTTGTTATTATGTTGGGACTCCATTTGGAGATGGCACTGGGCCAACCAGAAGACCTTTGTCTCCTACCCCAAACTATCCCATATGTATATATTTGTGTGTATGTGTGTGTATGGATGTGCTCCAAATCTATTTCAGGGATCTATTTAGTATTACAAATGTCCCCAATAGTATCTATTCTTCTAGGTCTTGTTCCTTCCCTGGGATCCCTGAGTTCCTTCTTAGTAAGAAGAGTTTACAATATGGGGAGTACTCTTGCCATGTCACTGGGGGCATACCGCCCTCTTCTTCCATCTCTTTCTCTTAGGAAGTCATCAAAGCAACATTACCATTGGAAAGAAAGGCATGACAATCAATTGCTCTTGACTCCACTCACCATCCCTGTGACCTTCCCAATCTAATCCCCCCTCCCTCTCCACCACATTGTTTTTCTGAATGTAAGCTCCTCAGATTTGGATTCTTTTTTCTTTTTCTTATTCCTATCCCTAGCACTTGTGCTGGGCATTTCATAATGAGCACTTAATAAAAGCTACTGCTCATTCAGACCCACCTCTTCCATGCAGTCTTCCCAGACATCTCTGGCCCCAAATCATCTCTCCCAGCTTCTCAGATTTATCAACTCTGCAGGTGTCAGTTGGGAAGAGACTTATCCCATACTACCCCCGTCTCTTTTTTTTCTCCCTATAATCCATCTGCTGAGGGTCTCTTCCTGTAAGGTCCTTTCCAATTCTAAAACCAATGATACTATGACCAGATGATCTTTAAGAGACTTGCCGCATGTCCCCTCTTCTGAAAGCCTAATGGAGGAGTCTGGGACGACACTGGAAAACAAAGCATCAGTCGTTCATGCCCTTAGAGTGTGCTGGAGCTCCCAGAACTCTCTGGGCCTCTTTTACCTCATATTTAATGGAGGGACTAAATTAATGATGTCCTAATTTAATATGCTGGGATTCTTTGGAGCACAGGGCTTTGGGAGACCATGAAGCTTTCTCCTTCTATTCCTTTTTTTTTTTTTTTTTTTTTTTTTTTTAAACAGGACCAGGGATATTCTTTCCATCCTTCCTCCCCCTTTTATTTAGAATTGACAATACTTAGTCCAACAGTTTAGATTACACATTTTACAGATAAGAAAACAAAAGTTTAGGTGACGGCTCTGAAATCCCACTGGTAGTGACTTAAATATGCAGCATTCCAACTAGGTATTGGGAATTCAAATTCAGCTTTCTTTTCTCCATCATTCTGTACTTTCACACACTCCCCCTGCCCCCCTACCCACAAAGCGCACGCAAAACCCCATTTTTCCCCCGGGACCGTACTGAGAGAAAATGCCTCTCCTTCCAAGTCATATAGGGGCTGGAGGAGGAGGAGGGTCCCCCTCTTACAAGGGTCCCAACTCTCTCCCCCCTTCCCCCCAAAAGAGCTGACAGCCAGCAGTGTTTGGGAGCTACTCAAAGACCTGGGAGTTTTAAATTGTGGAAGAATTTCCCGGGGCGAGGGGATGGGGGGGATTTGGACGGGGAATCTCTCTATTATCTAGCCTAAGACAAGGGACTGGTCTGAACTCCGGCTCACTCTCACGCCCTCGGAGGCGGGTGCACCCTCTTAATTATTGCAATCCCCCCTCCCGCTGGACCCCCGGTCCCCTTCCTCTGCCTTAATCCCTTTAAGCAGAAGGAAGCCTGGCGGGGAGGCAGAGAATTGGGCGTCTCCCTCAATTCTGGGCGGGCCTCCCCACACGCCCCCCCTCTCTTGGGAATGGGGAGAAGGGAGGGGAGGGGAGGGGAGGAGAAGGAAGGGGGCGGGCGGAACTAGATAACCCCCTCCTGCAAGCCCCGGCTTTCCCCCTATTTCTCTCTTCTCTTGGCTCCCTCAGTCTCCCGCCTAGAGCTCTTTGCGCGCCGGTGGCTCCTAGAACTGAGCGCTTAGGAGAAGGAAGACTGGGAAGACGTGGCCCAGAATTGAGGGAGACGCCCAATTCTCTGCCTCCCCGCCAGGCTTCCTTCTGCTTAAAGGGATTAAGGCAGAGGAAGGGGACCGGGGCGAGGGGATGGGGGGGATTTGGACGGGGAATCTCTCTATTATCTAGCCTAAGACAAGGGACTGGTCTGAACTCCGGCTCACTCTCACGCCCTCGGAGGCGGGTGCACCCTCTTAATTATTGCAATCCCCCCTCCCGCTGGACCCCCGGTCCCCTTCCTCTGCCTTAATCCCTTTAAGCAGAAGGAAGCCTGGCGGGGAGGCAGAGAATTGGGCGTCTCCCTCAATTCTGGGCCACGTCTTCCCAGTCTTCCTTCTCCTAAGCGCTCAGTTCTAGGAGCCACCGGCGCGCAAAGAGCTCTAGGCGGGAGACTGAGGGAGCCAAGAGAAGGGCGAAATGGGGGGCGGCGGGGGCGGCGGCGGGGCGGGCGCGGCCGGCGCGCTGCTAAGTGGTTGGAGCCGCCGCCGCTGTTGCAGGGGCTGCGCTGGAGAGCTGGCCCGGGCGCACTGTGTGCGGTGACGGCGGCGGCAGCTGGCGCCGCTCGGTCCCTTGCTCCGAAGGAGGAGGAGGAGGAGGAGGAGGTGGAGGAAGAGGAGGAGCTGTGCGCCCGGGAATCCTGGTGCTGGGGAGCCGCCGCCGTCGGAACGGGGTCCGGCGAGGTAAGGCTATTCTCCCCCGGGCGGGCTGGTGAAAAGAGAGAAGAGGAGCCGGAGCCGGAGCCGGAGCCGCGGAACTCCCCCCTCCGCCTCTGGACTTTTCTTCCCAAGTTTCCTTCTCTGTCTGGGGAACTGTTTGGGGCTGCTCTGCTAAGCTGGAGCATTTTACTGGTTTGCTCTCCTACCCTTCCTGGGCTTGCTTCCCAGGGTGGGATGGCATGGAGCGGAGGGGCCAGGGACTTAGAGGATCTTAAAATCCTACTTCAGAGAGCTTACATTTGGAGGGATCCGGCAACTACTAAGGAGCGTGCAGCCTGCCTGTCTTAGGCTTCGGTGAAGGGAAGGGGATGCTTCAAAAAAAAAAAAGAGAGAGAGAGAGAGACAGAGAGATGAGAGACAGAGACACCGAGAGAGAGATAGAGAGAGAGAGAGAGAGACAGAGACAGAGAGAGAG
>JAJPUD010021011.1:0-12005 GCA_023553655.1 Myrmecobius fasciatus | reverse complement strand
CTGGTAGGGGAGGGAGAGCCGGAGAGAGTAAACATTTACAAACAGCCAACCCCCACCCCAGCAAGCCTGTGCTGGGGGTGGCCTCCATGCATGGCCCTGCCCTGGCGGGGAGATGCTCCGAAGGAGGTTTAAAGGGGCCAGAAGACCCAGCAAATAAGTTTCTGAAACTGGCAATTCCAGGTCTTGAACTCTTGAATCTAAGCACTCTCCAGACTGTCTGGATCTGACGTAGCTTTCGCCCTCCTTTTCTCTCCTGCTTGTTTAGCCTGATGGACCCTGGGCTGTTTTTATGACTTGGGTGTCCGAGTGATTGCTCGAGCTGATTTAGTGCCCTAGGCGGCCCTAATGTAATTGCTGCCTTCCGAAGGAAAATGAGGCTGAAAATGATGTGAAGTCTGGCTAAGGCTTGGTAGCAAGGTCATGGTCGGCTGTGTAAAAACATTGGAGGGGCTTGTCCTGAGTGACCACCTCAATAGCACTAGGAAGAGATGGGTATGGATAGTTCTGCAAAAGAGGCAGGTTTGGATATAATGAAAAGGAAAAACTTTTCCATATAACAGAATTGTCCAGAAGAAGAATTTACTGAGTTTCCTGTCATGGGGAAGGGGATGGGGGGGAGTCTTCAAACAGAGCCTAGAAGATCATTTGGGAATGTTGTTGAAAAGATTTCCAGCTCCTTTTTTGAAATGTTGGACTAGGTGCCTTCTGAGGGACTCTTCCAAATCTGAGATTTCTGAGATTTATCAGTTCCTGCTAGAAGGCTTATTGAAAACCCTTTGTGATGGGACCCATTCTAACCTAGCCTGGACTTCCAGAGAAAAAAGTATAGAATCAGTGCATTGAAAAAACTTCTCCCGAAAGAGATCCCAGGGAGGAATTCTGTTGACAAGACACTCTCACTGAGCTTTCTGCCTGATTGTGTTTACAGGGGTTGAGTAACTAGCAACCCAGAGGTAATGTAACCAGTAATATCAGAAGCCATCTAGTAACAAAGATGCATTTTTAAAAGTACATTTGAAAGCAATGTCCTTTCTGTCCTTGTTGCTTTGGGAGCTGCTACCTATATGTATCTTGTTTGTTTTTCTGAGGCTCCATGTCCTGGCAATAGAAGTGATTCTATTGCCATTATAACTTTTATTATTGCAGTTTTCCACCGTTAATGTTTGAAGAGTTCCCATGTTCCACATAGAAAGTTTCTATTGTTCACAGAGGGGTGGGGGTGGGGTGGGGGGAAAGGAATATTTGTCAGAAGGGAGAAACAGAAATGTAAATGTAGCTAAGCAGAGAGAAGGGACTTATATTCTCTCCTTTCCCCTTCCCTTCAGTTTGGAGTTCTCAGCCCTTTTAATTTAAGGGACAGGCAAGGCTCATCGTGGAATTAAAAGCAGGCAATTTTTCCTTCTTCCATCCTTTTAACTGAAAATAATTCTCTTAATCTAGTAGCCAGTGGGTACTCTAGTCTGTGAGCTCTAAAACTCCTGGATTTCAAACTATAGAATACTGGTCTGAGTCCCTATTCTTGCTGCTGGCTACCCTCTTTGGGGTTGTTTCTTCACTTGGACAATGTTGTACTGGGCAGATGATCTTTAAGGGTCTGAATCCTAGTACTTCTTGAACTCTTCTTTGGAAATCAAAGTCATTTAGAAATAAGTAAGGCATCTCTTAGAAATCATCTTTAGGCCAGCCAGCTCTAAAGTTTCATAGGGTTTATTTTCAAGCCTCAGCTTCTGTGGAACTCCTCCATCTATTTTATGAGACCGTCTTCAGGGGTCTCTTCCCCAAATTAATATACATGTGTAGATAGAGGTAGATACGAGTGTCACAAAAGTCTGAGGACAGTTTTAAGCATCAATAGCTTTAAACAGACTTGTGGTTATAAATAAATACTGGGCATCCCAAAAGTTTAAATGCAGTTTTAAGCTTTAATGGCTTTAAGCAGACATGTGGGTATAGGTAGATACTGGTTGTCCCAAAAGTCTGAGTGCAGTTTACAAGCTTTAATAAATTTAAGCAGACATGTGGGTATAAGTAGATACTGGGTGTCCCAAAAGTCTGAGTGCTGTCTTAAGCTTTAATAGCTTTAAGCAGATATGGGTGTAGATAGATACGGATGTCCCAAAAGTCTGAGGGCAATTTTAAGCTTTAATAGTTTTAAACGGACATATGAGCATAGGTAAATACTGGGTGTTCCAAAAGTCAGAGTGCAGTTTTAAGCTTTAATTGCTGCAAGCAGACATGTGGGTATAGGTAGATACTGCTTGTCCCAAAAATCTGAGAGCAGGTTTAAGCTTTAATAGCTTAAAACAGATATAAGGGGTAGGGAGAGAGATAGACTGACCAGATGTCTTGAAAGTCTTATTGCAATTTTGACTTTTTGGAACACTCAGTATCTATCTGTAGCCAACTATCTGTTTTAAACTATTAAAGCTTAAAATGGCACTAAGACCTTCGGGGCACCCTGTATGTGGCTTAGACAGTCCCAGGTGCCCAGGCTTATTTCTAAATCTAAAATAAGATCTCTAAGAAGCCCCTCTAGTGTGAATCAATAAAGGTAGTAGAAATTTCCAACCACAACGCTGCTATCCTGCGATGCCCCTTTGGGTTGAAGCTATAAATGACAGTGGAATGGGGTGGCTGGGATAGGGGAGGTGTTGGGTTTTGCCATCAGGGTGACACCTGATATTGGACTGGTGGCTCCTCACTTGCATCAGCCAGATGCATTGATTTATAAGACTGTCTTCAGCAGCCCCAGAAAAATTCATTAAAGCAGATGATTCTGGCATTTAAGAGGAGGGAACCCTGTTCTGAGCGTCTAGAGATTCCTTGCTTAGTGTGCCCTCTCCCTAAGGACCAGCCCCCAGGGTTTCACAGTAAGGAAATTATCACCATGTGGCAAAAAAAAAAATTAAAAAAAAACTTCTGCTTAAAGGGGTAGAAAGGAGAGCAGTCACTTCGAATGTAGAGCTGGAGGGTACCTTGGTTCATGCCCTTCATTTTCCAGGGGGGTGAGGGGAGCCAGAAGGGTGAAGTTACTTTCCCACAGTCCTATTGCAAGCTAAGTCTTCTGATTCCAAAATTCAGTGCTCTTTGTAACACTGGATGGATTGGGAATCCCTTTCTGGAAATCCAAGGGAAGGGGAGCTCTGTCCATGGGCTGGGAGACAGTGTTCCCTGTGTGAAAGGGAATGTTCCATTCGGCAGGCAGCCAGGGGAGGGGGTGTTCTGGACCCACCAGGGATGACAGCCTTAGTCAGAACTCACCATACTACCACCCTGGCTTCTACTGCAGTACCTAAGTATTGCAAAACCATCAAATTTCAGTGAATATAATCAGCCTTTCCATGTCAGATTTTGGGGGTGGGGAAATAGGATGGCAAGAAAGCCATTTTCCCTTCCCCACCCTCCCAATTACCAAAGGAAGCTAACTTTGAGGAATGGAAAAACACAAACAAAAACAAAACACTTCTGATTTTAGAACTAAAGGACTTGAGTTCAAATTCTGTGATTTTAGGCAAGTATCTTTTCTTTCTGTGAAACTCAGTTTCTACTTAGAACTTAGTCCAAGAGGGAGATAAGTAGTTTCTATGAAAGTAGACTCAGGAGAAGAAGAAAGGTGGGAAAGAATAAGAGTTTGTGAGAAGTAGGTAAAGTTTTAGAAGCTCTCCTTTGACAGAGAGGGGAAACTGAGGAATAATAGAAAGAAACTCACACAGGTAATCACCAGCTCCTGGACTGGAGTCAGTGGCTCAGTTTGAAACCTGGCTCTTTAAACTTCTCCTGTGATGGTTGGTGGGCAAGTCTCGAATCTCAGTTTCCTTCTCTATCATAGGATGGTCTTGGACTGAGCAGTCTCTCTAAGGCTCCTTCCAGATGCTATAGCTCCCCTGAAGGACTCTGGGGTTTTTTGGTTTAGTCCACGAGGCTGAATATGTGAGGAAACTTCCCTGGAAAAGAGAAGGGACAAAAAAGAGAATGTAAACATGTCCCCACAGATACACACACACATCCTCCTTCCCAATCTTTAAATTGAATGACTTGGAAGAAAAACAGCAGCCAATTCTTTCTCTGAATCCACTGGGCCATGGGACCCGGACTCATTACTGAAGGTGGTTGTACACCGGCGTCTCCCATTACAGTGGAAGGCCTTATTTTTCCATAAAGGGGCCTGGAAGGATTTTTCCCTAGTGATCTAATTCTCCACACGGGCCCGGCGGCTGTAACAACCAACGCTTTATGCCTGTGCTCAGCTAACATAAAACGGGCATTGAAGGGGGCTCTTTTGGAGGTATGTGCATGTTTGCTCATATGAATGCTCGCTATTAGTGAAGGTGGAGGGCTGGGGGGCCTAACATCTCCGCAGGGAGGTGTGGGGCTGTTGGTAGGAAGGAGGCAGGCAGATGGTTAGGCTGCTTCTGAATGAGACTGCAAACCAAAAACACTGAAAGCCCTCATCTGAGCTCACGTTCCCCTTGCTCCCTTTCTCCGGGACTGCTGCAGCCAGGGGGAAACAATGTCATTATATATTTTTTTTCTTTTTCTTTTTTTTTATGAATGAAAGTAGGCAAGACAGAATTGAATGTGTATGTCAGCCAGCAGCCATGACAGGGCACATTAGGGGAGGTCAGTGAACTCTTTTAGTGGCCTGAGCATACGGTCACTCCATTCAGCTCCTACAGAATAGACATCAATATCGGAAAAGGGGACTCCCTCCCTCCAATTTGCATTAGTATTCAGATAAAGATATTACTCCCTACGATTGGTGAATGTCAAGTGAGCTGAGTAGAGGGAAGGAAATCCACACATGAGCATCTCACTTTATTCCTTTTTTTTTTTTCTTTCTTTCTTTCTTTTTTTTTTTTTTTGGCCAGAAGGGTTTGGAACCATTTTTTAAGCCACTTTATTGGCAGTATGGGATATGTAAAAGTCACTATTCCCCACCTCCTCCCACCCCCCCTTTCCCATCAGGATTTCAATCCTACCTTCTTTCTTTCTTTCCCCCTCCCCTTCTTAAAGGTTCAGCTGGGCATCTGAGGGGGAGGGGAAATAAGCATGAGACTATTTTCAGGGCTAAAAGGAAATAAGTTTACAAAGATGGAATTACAGGCTCCTTGGCTAAGCCAAAAACACCCCTTCTCGGAGACTCTGGGACTGTTGTCTCCCCCCATCTCTGGGCAAAGGCACGTGTGAGTCTCGTTTTGAGTTACCATTAATATTTGACTGATGCTTGGCTCCTGTGAGTTTAAGGGGGGAAGGGGGAGAAGGAACAAGACAATTGCTGTATAATTCCAAGGCTGAGCCAGTTTTGTTCTTGGTATCAGATATCCAAAGACAAATTTGTTCCCCTTTCTTCTTCTTCTTTGCCCCAGACCTTCCTAAGATAACGGAATCTGTAGCAGGATAATTGAATAGGGATCACGTAACGTAGCAGGGTTTCATAGATCCTCAGTGGCCTTGGTGTTGGGTTCTATCCCCCCCCCCTTCCTTTTCTTCCCCTAATCCTCCCCTTCAGCTGACAACTGAAGAATAACATTTCTTAGTTTCTTTCCATATACATATGTATGTGTATCTATATCGGTGGAGTTTTTTTTAAAGCAGTGCAGAATAGTGATACTGATTTGAATGGACTCTCTCAGCCTCAGTTTCCTCATCTGTAAAGTGATGAGATTGGAAAATACCACTAAGGGTCTTTCTGTAAAAGCCCAAGTGATTATACATACACACATATCCTCCACCGATGTCTGTGCCTTATAGAGACATAAAGGTATCCCTAGGTTGTGACCTTAGTTCTGGTAGTGGTACACTCCTGCAGGGACCATGAAACTGAGGATGGGGAAAGATGTGTCATTGCAATTTTTTAGATAATTTACTAAGGCAAGGAAAGTTGTGACCTGGGTCATTGGAAGCCCTGCCATATCGACTGAGAGGAGGCTCAGATGGAAATCATCCTGATCCTTGTATCTTATTTGTGTGTATGTGTGTGTGTTAATCTTTCTCCAATCAGAGCTAAATTTGGGAAATGAGTTGATAGATTAGTAATACTGTTCCTATAATAAGATGGGTCTTAATACCCAGGAGAGAAAAGAGGCTAACAAAAATTTATAAATATTGAGTCTGGCTCCTTCCACAGGGACATAAATTACCCCGAACATTGCTGTCCGGTGGGGCATGCCACGGGTCTCCCCAACCTCGATGTAATTAGTTCATCTTTTCCAAAGGCGAGATTGGAGTTTATTAATGGACTTGACATCATGAAAAGACCTCTTCAGTCTTGGTTGAACAAATCTCAGTCTCTGCTTTTGTAAGCCACAACTGATATTTCTTAACAGACACCAGATGCTAATTGCCATGAAAATGACCTGATCAGTAATTGATAACCACTGTTTGGTCTTCTCTTTCTCTCCTAAAATTTTCTTGAAGCACTTTGTCTGGAATCTGTGTCTTACCCCAATCACATCTTCCTTTCTGTTCATTCTTTCTATTCATGAATGCGTGCATTCATTCAACAAACATTTGCTAAGATTCTTCGAGGAGACCTTCTGCTAGGTGGGAGAGGGGAAGAGTACAGATGTTCCTTTATGTATATCATATTCTCCACATGTTCATTAGACTGTAATCTCTTTAAGGACAGAAATTGTATAATTTTTAAAAAATTTTTTTATACTCAACTTTCAGGTATATGAATGTGAAATTATCAAGTATTTCGACTATCTAAGTCCTTTATTAGAATTTCTCACTTGATGCTTTTTGTAGCTAATACTAAAAAGTTAATGTCAATTTCTTAGCACGTCTTCACTTATATTTCTACCAGAGCCAAAGCTGCCGAGTTGATATATTTAAAATATGAAACAATGCTGATTTTTATCTATGTAGTTTGGGGTTTGGGGTTTTTTTTTTGTTTGTTTTTTAGTTTTTTTCCTCTTCAAAATAAGTTTCCTTTACCTCTCAAAATGAATTACTGCATTGGGTCAATGAAATCTGCCACTAAATAAAATTCCATCTTAGGTGGAATAAATTAATTTTTAAAATGGAATATAAAAATATGCTTTAAAAAAAGTAACTACAATTAAGGCTGTCCTTGGATTTTATAAAAGCTAATGGGGAAAGTACAACCTATTTCATACTACAGTGATTCCTGATGCTGCTAAGTGCTTGAAGGACAGCCTCTCGGTAAATGTTCAACGCTTAACTCTTAGCTAAAAAGGCTAACTACATGGGGCAAGCCCCAGACAAGGCATGTGGAGCCAGGATGCCAGAATTTCAATCTTAAATCTGACACTTACTACCACTGTGACCTGTAGAAAATGCACTTATCCACTTTGTGCTTCAGTTTCCTCATCTATAAAATAGGAGAGCAGGTGGTGTTTGAATATGACTTTAAAGATTCCTTCCAAGCTATCCCATCCCTTTCTTTGCTGCCCATCCAAAAACCATCCATTTACTATTCTTTGTGGTTCCTTCTCCAACTTCTCAAGGGTGGGTGAGATTCTTTTATTTGGGGGGGGGAAGCTGGTGCTCCTTTCGGCTATAGGGGAAATTAATAGTAAAAACTATTATTTAATTTTGGATTAGAAAAGAGCATCTGTTTACAGAAAAGGTTTCTCAAGTTAATGAAATATTATTTAATTAACTGGAATGAGTACTCAGAACTAATTAATTAATGAGAGTGGTAGCAATTTTAATAATAAATATCCAGACATACTCCTGGATTACTTTAGAACTGGATGTGATAAGAAGGAATATGGCCAATGATTTCAGTATCGGGCCTCAGGCATCCAGAACTAAAATCCTGCTACTCTTGTGTTTGTGTGGAACTTTAAAATTTACAGTATGCTTTGATTTATATGCGTTATTTCATTCGAGCCTGCATGGAGAAAGGAGATTGGGATTTAGAATCGGAAATTCAACACTTGAATCCTTGCTAGCTGTTCTTCTGTGACTTTGGGCAGGCAAATTACATCCCTATTCTGAAATTCAGCTTCCCCATCCACTAATATCCCTTCCATCAAGATGGTGTCATGGACTGTTGGGGTCAGGAAGGGTCCGAATATTGCTTTATTATTGGTAATATCCCTCAGACAAATCAACCTCTCTGAGCCTCAGTTTACCCTTCTGTAAAATAGGGTGATAATATCACTTCCCTCATAAAGATATTGTGAGAATTGAATGGGCATTCTGCAAACCTTAAAGCCTTAGGTATTTGGTAGTTATTAATTTTAAACTCCCACAATCCCATGATTCCATTCTAGCCCATGTAGCCCCCCAAAATGGACTTTCCCCTAAATCTGTGTGATCACCCTTCCCACCCAACTAGGGAAAAGTAGGCAGGCATCCCCAGGCAGGAGCTGGGGCTGATAGAATGTACTTTGAACTGGGCCATCAAAGGGGAGAGCAGCTTTATCAATTTCCTCACTGGCCTTCCCAGAGTGGACTTTGAGTATTCATGGCTCAGGTCTGGCGTGGGCTCTCTCTGGATGATTTCTCTTTCCATCTGCTATGCTTGTAAAGCCGTGGCTTATGGCCCTGTCTAATTGAGTTATAACTAACTTAACTGCACCCCATTTTCAGCTTTCGTCAGACGCTCCCAGCTCCTACCACGTAATTAGAGTTGGCAAGTGGGTCTGGGCTTCCCGCAACAGTAGTTACTGACTTGCAGGAGTGGGGTGTATGGGTGTGGGTGCAGAGGGAGTGTGACGGACCCTACCTTCCATATGGGAGCCCTCCCTCCTAAACAACCAGAAGGTGAACTTAATATCAAAAATAAACAGGAGGCTGCTCCTCTGCCCCCCAGCAGATCCCAGCATAACCAAGTCAAGCCCAAATGAGAACAGAACAGAGTGTTATGTTAAGCTGCCCTATAATTTTCGCTTGTTCAAGGTCTTTTCTGGCTTTGAAGAGCCCAGGAGGAGAAAAGGAGGGGGTGGGGGTAGGGAGAGCAGATTTAGCATTGCATCAAGATTACATAATAGCTAAAGTCCCAAACCTTCTGATAATTTAGGAGAGGTAGGAGGTGGGGGTTGGGGAGGGGGGAGAACCTTCCCTTCACCTTGTTGTGTGAGTGGGAGCCCATCTCCTCCCCTCTCTGGACCCAACGTTTCCATGTTTGTGAAATGATCTGGGGTGGATTGACTACTCATGGAATTATTGATCATCTGCTGTCATAAGCAAAAACAGGAACAAAAACTCCCAAGTCTGTATTGTTTCAAGTTTTACAAAGTCCTTCTCTTGAAGCTCCTTTTTTGAGGTGGATCAGTACAGATATTATCATCGACATTTTGTCACTCCAGAACCTGGAATTCTGGCTCATCAGCATCAGAAATGGGCCAAATTATAGTGTTCTTTTGTTCATACCAAACTGCTCTCTGACATGATCTTTTTTTTTAATGATTCATTTTTTTTAGTGTTGCCTTTTGAAGAAAACATTATCACAATCATTTCTCACCATCAATATTTCACCTGCCACCTAGCATTCTCTTATAACAAAAAGGAGGCATAAAAGGCAACCTCATCTAACAGCAGAGGCCAGCTCTGTGTGTGTGTGTGTGTGTGTGTATAGGTAGTGCTGGAGGGTCAAGAATATCTAAATTTGAATCTAGTCTCAGGCACTTGGGCTGGATTTTTGTCTGCCTTGGTTTTCCCATCTGTAAAATGGAGATACCTTCCAGGTTTGTTATGAGAATTAAATACGATTTTATTTTGCATACCTTAAATTGCATATAAATGATAGCTTTTATTATAATAATAATAATTATCATTATTTCATATACATGGTCTTCTATTTTCTCAGTTGGCCACAAGAGCTATGGCTATTAAGTGTGTGTATGTATATGCCTTCCAATTTTCCATGACCCCATTTGGGGTTTCTTGGCAAAAATACTGGAATAGTTGGCCATTGCCTTTTCCAACTCATTATACAGATTAAGAAACTGAGGCAAAGTGACTTGCCCAAGGTCACACAGCTAGTAAGTGTCTGAGGCCTGATTTGAACTCATGGAGATGTGTCTTTATGATTCCAAAACCAGCGTTCTATCTTCTGGGTCACCTAGTACCAATGGGATCTTTCCTTTTATTTTTGACTTCCTTGAGATATATACCTGGCAGTGTATTCCTTCCAGTTCTGAATAGTCACAGAATATCAGAGCTGGAAGTAATTTTAGAGATTCTTCAGGCAACCCTTCTCATTTTACAAAGAGAGAAACTGAGGACCAGGAGAGAGGTAAAATATTGTCAAAGATCACCCAGGGAGTTAGTGACACAGCCCTCTCTGTGCCCACTGTTAAGTCTATGTGTGAAGCTGGAATTTGTTAAAATTTTTTTTTCTCCTTTGGGCCTCCCAAATTTACCACAAGGATAGTGGGGGTGGGGTTATACTGGGGGTCTGAGCCGTGTTTTTATTTGGGTTTCAGATTCAGGCTTGGAACTGGCTTGTGTTCTGTAACATAAATAAAATACCACATGTGATCTCCCTGTTTATATGCTTATCAGAGACTGGAGCCAGCCTTCCCAGATCTGTACTCTGCAAAGGGAGAGGTTAAAAAATAATTCCTTCATCAAGAGAGGAGACCCCTTTCCAGACTGAGGGGCTTGGGGCATGAAGGAATGGAGAGAGATCAATAGAGTGGGCTGGAATAGTTCTAAATTTGAAGTCAAAAGAGATCAGTTACTATCCTTCTCTGCCGTTTCTGAGATGAGTGACTGTGGGGAAAGTAACTTTCCCCTCCGTGTGCCTCATTTTCTTTTTCTGTAAAATGAGAGGGTGCTTTGATCCTGCAAGGCCTAAAAGGCTTTGAACTCTCTGAGTCAAAGACAAGCATATTGTCTTTGAATCCATAAGAGTATTCCCAGCTCACCCCACACCCCATTTTCACTGGCCTGCTGCTGACCTTGAGTTAGGAGGATTTTATCCCAGTGATAATCCAATGACTACCCTCCCCTTCCTCCTAAAGAGTTTTTCATACATGGGAAGTTCATGAGAAAGGGCAGCCCCTCTATATCTTGTCCTATGGGGCAATAAGTGATAATAATCACACTGATAGAGTTCTTTTAAGTTTGTACAGAGCTTCATATACCATCCCTTCTCCCCGCTCCATCTCCATTTTCAGCTTTCTTCTCTATATCGTCTTTCCCCATTAGACTGTAAACTCTTTGAGGGTAGCGACTGTCTTTTTATTTGTATGTGCATTCCCAGCTCCTAGTATAGTTCCTGGCATATAGTGAATGCTTAATAAATGTTTATTAACTGACTGATCCAAAGAAGAATCCAAGAAATGATGAAACTAGGTGACTTGAAGTCAGGAAAATCTGAGTACAAATTTGGCCTTTGTTGCTTACCAGCTGAATGATCTTGGGCAAGTCCTTTAATCTTTATCTCAATTTCTTAAATGTAAACATTTAGTAAAAAAAAATTTGGTAAATTTAGTAAAAACATTTTGGGGATGATCATAGTACTTACATCCCAAGGTTGTGAAGATAAAATAAGTTTGTGAAGATAAAATAATAACTGAAAAGTGCTTTGCAAATTTTAAAATACTATGCAAGTGCTAGTTTTTGTTATTCAAATTGTTATTAATATTCATAATCCTTCATAACCCAGTCCCCTTCTTGCTTTCCCTGCTCTCTCCTCCACTTTGATCCAGCGATAATGTCCTCCTTGCCTTTCTTCAGACAAGACTCTCCCTCCCCACCTTGAGCATTTTTTTGGTTAGTTTTAAAAAATAATAGCTTTCAAATTACATGCAAAGATCATTTTCAGCATTCACCCCTGCAAAACTTTGTATTCTACATTTTTCCTCCTCCCTTCCCTCCCCTGGATGGCAAGCAATCCAATATATCTTAAACATGTGCAATTCTTCTATGCATATTTCCACATTTATCAGAGCATTGTTATTTTGAGACAGATCAGGTTAAGTCACATACCTAGTTCCTTTTTGAGGTCGGATTTGAACTCTGGGCCTCCTGACTCCAAAGTAGAATAGCCCTATCTACTGTGTCACCTAACTTGGGGGGGG
>JAJPUD010021010.1:0-23739 GCA_023553655.1 Myrmecobius fasciatus | reverse complement strand
GAGAGAGAGAGAGAGAGAGAGAGAGAGAGAGAGAGAGAGAGAGAGAGGCAGAGAGAGAGACAGACAGGGACAGACAGACAGAGACGGGACACAGAAGAAATAGAAAAAATAGAGATAGAAAGAAAAGAAAGGGAGAGGGGCCCAGATGAAGACAGAGACAAAAAGAATAAGCGAATCTTCCCAGCCTGGGAACCACAAGCCTTGAATTCTTGTTCCATTATCTTCCAAGATCTGTTGGGTCTTACCCATGGGCCAATCCTAGGATTCAGTACTGGCAGAAAATTAAAATTTAATCCTGCCTCAGTCCTTTTACAGATAAGGAACCTGAGGCTCAGACAGGCTAAAAGACTTGCAGATCATAGAAGTAGCAAGAAGCTAGGGGCAGACTCCATACCCAGGTCAAACTCACTTCCCTTGCCCCAACACCAGGTAAATGGCTCACCTCCCTTCTTTGCTCACCAGAAAGGTTTCTCAGACACTAAGGGACAGCATCATTCTTCTACAAGGAACTCTCAAGAACAGATGAGGTGGTCCCAGAGCAGAGAGGAGGCAGTGTATTTCCCTCCTTTCCCTGGAAAAATGGGGACTCTGGGTGTGGAATATAAAAGATGCTGTGAGGAAGTTTGTGTTTCCCTTGGTTTGGCTTAATTACTTCTTTGTTATAGGATTAAATGAACATTTTGGAGCAGCTATGTGACACATCTACTGGATTCTAGAAGATCTGAGTTCTAATTTAGCCTCAGACCTTTACTAGCTTTGTGAGTCTGGAAAAAAGTACTGTATAAGTGTTAGCTATTAAGGGGAGGGGTTTACCTGGAAATGACTGTAATATAGAAACAAACAACCTTATTAAAACCTTTATCATTTTTAAAAAGTTATTTAAGAAGAAAACAAATGAATTGCTTGAGCTGGGTCCTTTGAGGTCTTAAAAGAGAGGTATTATAGAAATCCTGTACAAGGAGCCCCAAGAAGGGGAGTTATGCCAGGGGATTTACCAAGAAACCAGGGGAATATAGAGTTCTTTAGGAGTGAAGGTAATCAAAAATCTCCTTGAGCTACCCCCATCCCTCACTTTTCAGACTATTTTGGGAAAGCTACCTCCTTGTTGCTGGGAAAAGGTGTATGAATGGGAGAGGGCAGACAAGGCAGTGATACCCCCCCCTTTAACTGAGTGGTCTGTTCCTTTTTTTGTGGATGGGGACAAGCTGAGAAGCCTTGGACTGGCTGAGACAGAAATCTTGGCCCTAGCTAAATTCTCAGTTCCAGCTGAGCAAAGAAATGGGAGGAGGGGAAAGGGTCGAGGCAGGGAACTCCATTTCTCATCCATCCAATTGATGTCATGCTCAGGTTATCAGCTTCCTCTAACACCTCCCCTCACATTCCTTCTCTTCCTTTGGGTCCTTCGTGCCTATCAACCCCACACCCATATCCTGTCTGGGGCTATGTGTAAGAGGGGAAAAAAAGAAAAGGGAAAAGAATTGTATCAGATATTTCCAGAGGGGAGAGGACCCCACCCTTTGAAACCCAGCCACATGGCTGTTGGAGAGGAGCTGCATTAGGGACCACTGCCTGCAGACCAAGTGACAGGGCCAGATCTGCCTGGAAAGAATTTGCAGATGCTTTTCTGCACAGTTCCTACTTATTGAGTAAGATGTGCTCTGTTGGCCCTGCCTCTTTTCCTTAATTCTACTTAATGAATGTTAGTTAACTAGTGCCTACTGTGACTGGAAGGATCAATGGATTTGGGATTTAGGAGTCAGTGAGAAGTAGTGGAAAGATCCCTTGTCCTGGACTCTGAGGTCCTGATCTCAGGAAAGACTCTCAACCTTTCTGGGTGTTAGTTGAAGGGATTGAACTAAATAATAATATAATAATACTAACAGTGACATTTATATTGCACTTTAAGGTTTGCAAAGTGTTTTGCACATTTCTGTATTTGGTCCTCACAACCTTGTGAGGTAGATGCTATTACAGATAAGAAAACTTAAGACTGTGAGAAGTCAAATGATTTGTTACATGGTTATTAAGTTTTTGAGCTTGAATTTGAACCCAGGTCTTTATGATTTCAAGTTAATTGCTTTACTTGTTAAGCCATTTAACTGCCCAGTGGTGAAGTGAATAGAGCATAAGGCTTATTATATTCAGGAGGATCTGAGCTCAAATCTAGCCTTGGATATTATCTGTGTGTCCCTGGACAAGTCACTTAACCCTGTTTGCCTCAGTTTCCTCATCTGTAAAATGAACTAGAGAAGAAAATGTCGGATTGTTCCGACATTGGTAAAGTACTGGAGTGGTTTGCCATTTCCTTCTCCATCTCATTTTACAGATCAGGAATCTGAGGCAGAGTTAAGTGGTTTTTTACCAGGGTTAAACAAGCATTAAGTGTCTGAGGCTGGACTTGAACTCAGGAAGATGAATTGTACTGGTTTCAAGCCCAGTGCTCTTCCTTGTGCCACCTAGCTGCCTCTATTCACTCTCCTTATCCATTCCTTTGTCCAAATGCTCAGAGTACACCAATTAATCAGGCTTCATAAAATTCACAAATGCTTTTCTGAAAAGTTCCTGTTTGACCAATAAATTTGAGCCCACCCATGCTTCCTAAATCAAATCCACAAATTTCAGTCTGTCTAGACACTATTAGGCAGAGTCCTATGACAACCAATGAAAAACGAGAGACAGTGATTATTTTTGGACCCTGATCTTATGGACCAGTGCTTGTTTTCAGTTAGTTTTTATCTAGCCCCACCCTTCTGATGCTCTGGCTCTCTGTTTGGGGACCAAAGAGGTGAAGGCCAGTGGAAAAGAAAAAAAAACAAAACAAAACAACTCATATTGTTGTTGTTTTTCCTGAACAATTTCCAAAACAGAAAAAGGTCCCCAGAGGCAGGGTGTGGGGGGGAAGTGAGGTGGAGATTCCCTAACTTTTCCTACTTCTCTTTTCTCGAATCCCCATTTCCCCTTCCCCCAATGCTTTTATATTGTTGTTGTGAGGATCAAATGATATGATGAGTATAAAACATTTAGCACAGTGCCTGGTATACAATAAGTGCTATAGAAAATGTTAGCTATTATTGTTATTGTGATCAATGAGGACACCTTTGCCCTTATCAGCTAGAGAACTTGGAAGTGGGAGATTGGAAAGCTGGGACCAGAAGGCTACTTTCTACCATCCCTGAGGACTTCCATCTCTCTCTAGTAAATAGAGAGGTAATAATGTAGATATCCCTGATGGCACTTGAATGTCTTCAGCAGATAATGATAATAATAATAACTAAGATTTGTACGGTGTTTTAAGATTTGCAGAGTTCCTTGCAAATTTTATTATATTTAATCCTCACAACAACCCTAAGAGATAAATGCTACCATTATCCTCATTTTAAAGAGGAGGAAACTGAGGTGACCGGTCAAGGGATGTCTAAGACAGTCAGTATCTGAGGATAAATTTGAACTCTGGCCCTCCTGATTCCAAGGTCAAGTCTTCTGACCGCTGTGGCATCCAACTGCCTAGAAGCTTAGCACCATGTTAACAAGAATGATTAATTAAAAGAGAAAGTTCCCAAATGACTGTACTTCTTTCTTTAATACCCCAAATGGGCTCCTCCCTATCTGGAACTGGGCTCTTTCCATAATGATCATTGTCACCAGAGGTGAAAAATTCTAGTATTTTCTTCTTGCTTGCACAGGGACCAAGAGAATTTTTAGTTTTGGCAGGGAAATTTGTGTGGACATAGGGACCTTTTGGTCTGGGGATACCTAGGTGACAAAGAAGTAAAGAACTAACATCTGAAACTCTTAAGTAGATAGGAATAAAGGGGGAAGACAAGTGGGGATGATATAGTCAGTATATACAGTACACTCCCTTTTCCACCAAGCCATTTGTACTGTAGGCTTTTGGAAAAAAATGAATTATTCACTATAGGAGGTACCTACCTCATACTGGGACTGGGGCAGCAGCCTTCCAAATTCCTTCTTCTTAGCCTTATCTAATTGCCATAGATGCAGGGGAAAACTGATCTTTCACTTTATAGGAGAGTGCAGAAATTTGCCTTATCCAGGCACTTTTAAAAATCACTCTGTAGTGGTGGGCATCTCCAGTTGTCAAATGGAGGTCATCCTGTCCAATTTCCTACTTTTATATAAGATGGCCATATACAATTGCTTAGTTGTTGACCTTTATTATCAGAGAAGACCAAAATGATGTCACTATGTTGAGGATCAAGGTAGAATGTGTCTGACTGTGACTGATAAGACCAATATGAGTTTGGAAAGCTCATTTACAAGTTAGACACAAATAGTCCACATGAACATGGACTGGAGTGGAAATGTCTCTAAATTTGTGTATCTCACATTTCTTTGAGCTATGCAATTTGACTTTGCTCCTAGAAGACAGCTAAACTACCGTTCATAGCATGGAGAGCCTTTGTTGTATAGTACAAAGAACTTTGATTTTGAAGCCAAGAAATCTGAGTTCAAATCCAAACTCTGTGATTTACTACCTCTCTTTATCTTGAACAAAACAAAATCTGTCTGAACTTCAGTTTCCTGATTTGAAAATGAGAATAATAATAATAATAATAACTGGCAACATTTATAAAATACCATAAGGTTTGCAAACACTCTGTGTATATTTTTTCCTAGCAATAACCATGTGTGATAGGTGCTATTACTATCCCCATTTTACAGATGAGGAAACTGAGTCTGGGAGAGATCAAATGATTTGCCCAGAGGACACATCTAACATGTTTCTGGAACAGGATTTAAACTCAGTTCCTACTGACTCCAAATCTGACACTGTGCATTGGTTATACCATCTAGATGACCTCTAAGATCCTCTTCAGGTATAAATACATGATCTTGTATTACTACTAATAAAATACAATCTTGCAATTGGAAACAACTTCATTACAATATTTCTAATTGATGATCCCCTAAAATCTGCTGGATTAAATCCAGTGATAAGAAACTCACTTTTTCATAAGGCAGCATGTTCCATTGCTGGACAGTTCCAATTGTTAGAAAAGTTCTTTCATATTTCAAGCTTAAATCTGCCTCATTCTAATTCATTGCTCTTAATTCTGCCTTTCAACACAAAGACAATATCTAATTTCTGATATTATCTTTAGTTATAGCAGCTGTTAACTTTCACCTCTTCAGCCTGATCCTAAAATAGAGAATAGGAGAAAGTTTAGGGCAGCTAGGTGGTACAGTGGATAAAATACCTGAAGTCAAGAAAATCTGAATTCAAATCTGGACTCAGACACTTAGTAGCTGTGTGACTCTGGGCAAGTCACTCAATCCTGTTTGCCTCAGTTTCTCATCTATAATATGAGCTGGAGCAGGAAATGGCAAACCATTCCAGTATCTTTGCCAAGAAAAGACCAAATGGGGTCACAAAAAGTAGGATATGATTGAAATGGCTGAACAACAACAGAAACACATTTTGACTCAGAATCTGCTTCCAACTTGAGGACTCCTACCCTGAGCAAGATAAGACAAAATGGTTACTTTTAGACCAGACTTGACAAAGGAACAGAGAAAGGAGAGAGGAAATCAGGCAAGAAGAAATGGGGGACTGGAATGCTCTTCAAGTATTTGAAGAGTTGACATGAAGATTCATGTTGCAAATAAGTCTGCTCTTCAACAAATCAAATATCCTCAAATCTTTCAAAAGTTCTTCCTATGGTAGAGGATTCAGAAGATTCTTACAAGTTTAACAATAGCTTTCTTTAAAATAAGACATCTGCTGCTCCAAATGTCTAGATAATTTACTACATATTCAACTACCTGTTGTGTTTCTAGGACTTTGTTGCTTCTGATTTGATACAGGCTTAGAAAATAGATTGCCAAATTTGTTAGAATTGTTTTTTGAGTAAGGATCAGCAGGATCTAAACTAAGAACTTCTTTTTATTGTTGTTATTTTAAATAATAATAGCTTTTTATTTTTCAAAATACATGTAAAGATAATTTTCAATATTCATCCTTACAAAGCATTGTGTTCCAAATTTTTGTCCCGCCCTCCCCACCTCCTCCATCCCCTGGACAGCAAGTAATCCAATATAGATTAAACATGTGCAAGTCTTCTAAACATATTTCACTTTGATCATGCTGCTCAAAGGAAAAAAATGAGAAAGAAAAACACAAGCAAGCAAACAATAACAAAAAGGTGAAAATACTATGTTATTATGATCCACATTCAGTCCCCATGGCTCTCTCCATCACAAGTCTGTTGGAATTGGCCTAAATCATCTCATTGTTGAAAAGAGCCAGGTCCATAAACTAAGAACTGTAAGTAAAGTGCATAGACTTTATGATACATCCTTTCGCTGCCTAACTGCCCTTCTTTGAGTCTGAATTGTATTCCAAGAGTGAAGTTGCTAAATTATTGAGTTCTGCACAAGTGAAGTTATTATAGAAGACATACTCTCTGCCCTCCAGGAGCTTACATTCTATCTGGGGAAGACATGTGAAACAAACAACAATAGAAGAATATTTTAAGTAAAGAGTAGATGACTTAGCATGAACTCAAATTGCAGACACTATTGTAGAAGAAATCTGCCTATGCACAAAGATTCTGAGGAAAAGATATTCCACCATTTAACTTCTTCCAATACCTCATAAATTTTCCAGGGGACCAAAGAGTTGAGGACATTTCAGCCTAGAAAAAAAGAAAAGATACTAATAATAAGTGATTACTTATAGCCCTTTAAAAATTTACAAAGTTGTTCATATGTCTTATATCTCATTGAGAATTTCAAACTCTCAAGAATATATGGAAATTATTACCCCCATTTTACAGATGGAAAAACTGAGATTCAGAAAAAGGAAAGACTTGCTCACTCCTGGTCATCCCAGCATCAAAGAAATAATTTAAATCTGCATCTTTCCAACTCCAAGCTCAATGCTCTAATAACTGCCTATATAACTTCTGCATAAAAATTTTTATTTTTATGGTGTTTTAAGATTTACAAATCATTTTTTCTTACTATAGTCCATACTATAAGTAGTACAAGCATTATTGTTCCTAGTCTTACAGAAAGGAAAATGAAATGTCAAAAACATGAAGGTACCAGAACTATGATTTCATTGATATAGAGAACTCCCAGATGAAGGAACTTCCTTTATTAGTGCAGGTCAACACCTTCTCTGGCAAGTGTGTGACTTGACCAAGATCCTAAGTGGTTGGTGTTAGCAGTAGGACTAGAGGGGAAGCTAGGTGATGCAGTGGATAGAGCACCAGCCTTGAAGTCAGGAAGGACCTGAGTTCAAATCAGGTCTCAGACACTTAACACTTTCCTGGCTGTGTGACCCTGGTCAAGTCACTTAACTCCAATTGCCTCAGGGGAAAAAAGAAGTAGGACTAGAGCCTATGCTTCAAGTTCTTTGTTCTTTCCACTTCATTATCTATTTTTTTTTGAGGGGGAAGGCAATCATGGTTGTGACTTGCCTAAACTCTCACTGTTAGTAAATTCTTAAAACTGAATTTGAAATAAGGTCCTCTGACACTAGGGCTGTTGCTCTATGTACTGTACTACTATAACTCATGGAAGGTCTGATCTGAACTGAGTGAGGTCTCCTGACTCCAACTCCAGTACTCTTTCCACTATACCACAGGTTTTCAGTGGAGGTCATGGAAGGAAAACAATCAAAAGAATAATTTTAGGATATGTGTTAGCCATGACTTTTGAGACTGCAGTTCTCCCAGGATAGAAGTGATGTCTCTCCATAGTCCATCAAGACACTAGGGGACTTATTGAAAGACGTTGAGGTATAGAAATTAGTGATGGGATTAGAACTCATGTCCTGGGTTCTATTTCCTTTCCCCAAGTTCTCCTAAACTGCCTTACCTTTGTAAACCAGGAGTACTCCATTCCTCCTTACTCTGTCCCTCTGACCAGAAGGCAGCCCATTTGTCTTATCTCATACCTCCAGGGCTTAAAGTGGGAGCCCTTAAGTTGGGAGTAGATCCTGAACCAAGAGCTCTTCCTCCTATCTGTTTTAGGATTAAGTTGAGGAGGTCTAAGGAAGCAACTTCTATAAGTCTGGAATAGACTATTTCAATTGGATAGGTGTGGGATGGTCTGGGTGGAGTCCAAAGGATGCTTCTCAGCTGAACTCAACCACTCTCTTTCTCTGTCTCTCTGCCTCTGTTTCCATCTCTGTCTGAATGTCTATCTGTCTGTCTCTCTTTCTCTTTCCCTCTGTCTCCCCCTACTTCCTTCCCTCCTTCCCTTCTTCCCTCCCTGTCTCCTTCCCTTTCTTCCTCTCTTCCCTTCTCTCTTTTTCCCTCCCTCCTCTCCTCTCTTCTTCCCTCTCTCTCTCCTTCCCTTGCTTCTCTCCCCCCCCAACATCTGGAAAAGTTCAGAAGTGTTTGTCTGAGTGAAGGAGGCCCCTTGGGGGGAAGGGGTTCAAAGTATGACATCACTACAGTGTGGCCCAGCTTCCTTTACAGAAAGAGAAAAGGGGTTGACCAAGCCAAAAGAGATTCCTAGGAACCAGGAAGGGACTGGGGTGGGAGGGGGGTTAGAGAAGGCCTGCCTTTCAAATTCATACTTTTTAGATCAGATTGGTCAGATTTATGTAGAGAAGGAAGAGACTGGGATGGGGTGTGTTGTGTGTGTGGGGGGGGGAGAGCTTATTAACTATTTACCACCTTCCTCCCAATCTGGAAGCAGTGGTTTTCTTTTTTATATACTTTCTGACCTTGATTCCAGCCCCAGAAAGGATGATAGAAAAGCAGCCAGAGCCAAGGGTTTCAGTTTCAACTCAGACCCCTTGCCACCAGCTCTCTAGGGAGCAAAGTATATAGCATCAATCCCATTACTACTTATTTCAAAGAAATGGAGCATCAGCAATACCATTCAATAGGCAAAACCCACAGCTTTTCATTGAGCTAAGTCTCTCATTTTATATGCCTCTATTTTTTCACCAACAAAATTAGGATATTCCTTCTTTAAATTTATTCAAGGCTTGTTATGAGGGTAAATTTTAAAGGTGTTAAAGCTTTTTAAAGTTTAAAAAAAAACAAAAAAAGCACACCAATTATATGAAACTAGCTGGTTTTAATTGTATTTTTTTTTTCTTTTGAGAATGGGTCTCCCTATCTTGACCAGACTGGAAGTACATCAGTCTGATCCCCGTGACTTGCTCTGTTTCTCAAGTGAGCTCATTGATCCCTCCTCAGGCAGCCTGCTGGCCCCTTGGCCTCCTGCTCCCTGGAGCTCATTAGTTCTATACTTAGTGTAGACACTGGATTGAACTATGTTGGTACCATACTTAATGTAGATATGAGAGTAGCTCTAGCCCACTGTAGCTCAGAGCTCCTGAACTCAAGTAAGCCATCAGCCTCAGCCTCTTCTCATAGCACGGATTACGGCTAATACAAATGGCCCTTTTTGGATTTCTCTTACTACTTCAAAAGAATTGTGATTCCAGCAGTTTGGTCCTTCCCTCAACACAGAAAGAACCTGGTCCTGGAATTAGAAGATCCTAGATCTGGTCACTTCATTTATGTTGGTCTCAGTTTTCTCATATGTAAATTTGGGGAGGGGGCATTGAACTGTCTTTTCCAGCTTAGAATCCTATGGCTCCAAAAAGGACACAACCCTTTTGGACTTTAATCAAATGGTATTTGGGAGTTGATCTGATTTAAACACACACCACATTCTCACACACAAATTGGTGGCCATCATCAGGTGGTGAGTCCCTCTGAACATAACTAAGCTGTTTTTCTAGATAACATTGCCCATTGCCTAGCCCATCCCTGAAGGACCCATTTGAACTCATACTCTGGCAGCATAGCTTCTAAGCACCCATGGTATCCTTCATGCCCAAAGGAGGCAACAGAAGGAGACTTCAGAGGAGGACTTGCTGTAATATTAATAAATATTGTTTCCATCCTAATAATTATTATTTAATCAATAGATTGCAATATTTGTGACTTAATATGAGAGTTACCCAGACTCTGATAATACTTTGTAAGAAATTTATCCAAGATGGGAGCAATGGTCTCATGTTAGGAGATCTGTTCTCTAGGTTGTATATTCAAATACAGCATTGTCTAGGAATAAGATTGGGTTGCTGATTTCTGGCTGGTAATATAAGCAAGTCCATTTGGGAGATGGTGGGAAGAGAGGTTGTAAAAGGAGTCTATCACGGTGTAGAAAAAATAAGGACTGACCAAAGTGAGTCAAAAATTTTAGAGGTGAAGAAATTTGCACTGCAATTTCTTCATCTGTAACATTAGGAGTTTGAACTAGCTCTCGAAGGTTTTAGCCAGCTCTAAAGTGCTATGGTTCTCTGATTTATGCAGGAGAGAATGAGTTATTTCAGCTGTGTCTGGGCAGTTGGGGTGAGGTTGGGAGGAAGAGACTCCCTTGAGCTCTAGTTTCATCATCTGTAAACAAATATCATCCTTTCTTCCTAGGCAGGTGTTATAAAACTTAATTCTAGCCTTTGAATTACTATGAGAACCATGTTGAGATGGACTCAGATCTCCACAAATGTTCTGTCTTCTTCAAGTCTCAGGCTCAAAGGGGGTAATCTGGCATTCTGGGGGGTCCCCATTTGTCTTGAATTCTTCTTCAGTTTCTCTAACATTGAACTCCAAAGTACTGAAAACTCCTTACCATCCTACCTTTCTCCTCTTTACTGTCTGGGGTAGGGAGATAGAATATTCTTAAAAATTAACTGAGGCCCAGAAAAGTTATTAAATTAAAGACCGGGTAAAATGAATATTTGCCACAGATATTCCCAAGACTCGCCATAGACCTTCTGGATCACAGGGTAAGAGGCAAATAGCCCTGGAAGGGACAAAGAATGGATTTAGAATCCAAAAAAGGAAAGATCAGCAAATGAGGACTGAAAAGGGGAAAGGTAGATAAAGGGCTAAGGATTATGGCAACTGGTATGTAATGTATGAGTCCAGAGATCATGTGAGTTCATTTCAATTCAGCAAGCTTTAATTAAGCATCTACCATGTGCAAGGCACTTTACTAGGCACTGGAGATACAGAGACAAACAGGAAGAAAATCTTCGATCTTTAGGAATCCTTATTTTATTTGTGGAATAGAAAAAGAAATAAGGAAATACAAATTAATTTAAGAAGAAAGAAAACATTGGATGGAGAAAGATCAGAGAAAGGAGTTGGTAACAGTAGCTGAGTCCTAGGGGGCAAAAAAAAAAGATTCAGATTGACCCCAAATAAGAGATATGAGAAGATGAGATTTCCTTCCCTTCACTAACTCCTCTGCAGAGGTGGGAGGCTATGGTGTGTACCATTGCATGGTTTTTCAGATTTTTTTCCGTGTATTGATCAATTTTGCAGATTTTTTCCCTGTTTAATCTTAATTCTGATCTGATGAGCTAATAACCTATTATCATTTTACTCACCACTCTCTGTGATTCTTTGGAGTGAGATGAGAGTGAAAGGCATTAGAAACAGTCCCAGGAGAAATTGAATGGAAATAATTATGTCCTGATTATTGCAAGGAGGTCAGGGGATTAGGGTAGAAGGATTCTGCTGTATGCAGAAAGCTTTCTTGATCGGTTTTGTTGAAGTATATAGATTCTGACTTCTGATTTTCCCCATAGCCCCAGAAGGAACAACAACTGAAAATGATAACCTCCAGGAAACTACAGTGATGCCAAAAAATGACTTCCTGCCCACCACTTCTCCACTGAAAGGAATAACAACTATAGGAACCCCTGGGAATGCCAACCCCAGTCCAAGCCCCAGTCTCAGTCCCATCCCCAGCCATAGCTACATGACTAGCCCCAGTGTCACTTACCAGAAGAGCAGCCCAGCTCCAGGGAGTACACAGTCAATCAAATTTAACCCAGGTAAGGACTCGTGGCTATTGGAAACCCCTCTAATGCTTGTGCAAATCCCTTAAAAAAGCTTCGACTTTCACTCATCTCTACTATTCCAGGCTAAATGAGTCAACTCCCACTTTCTTAAACTGTGGGTCATGACCCCTTATAGGGTTGAATAACTGAATGTGGGGGTTGTGAAATTATGATTTATTAGTAGTATATGTTTGATTTGTATATCCATTTTATATACCTATATACCTGGGGTTGTGTAAAAATTTCTTGGATAAAAAGAGATCACGAGTGAAAAAAGTTTGAGGCCCTGATATAGACCAATTAGAGAGATCTGAACTCTGTACTAGTCTGAGAATTATGGTCCTTTATATTAGGGATATCAAACACTGGCCTTGGCTGTATGTATCCACAATATTCCCAAGTGTACCCCAAACCAGATCAATTAACAAATAAACATTTATTGTCTACTGTATTCCAGTTACTGTGCTGTCACTAGGGAAACACAAAGAGGCAAAAGATAGCCCTTGATCTCAAGGAGCTTAAAATCTAATGGATTAAGATGTAATCAGGAAATATTTTTTTTAATTTTATTTTATTTGCAAAACATATGTATGGGTAATTCTTCAACATTAACCCTTACATAGCTTTCTGTTACAGATTTTTCCCCCCTACTCCCCACCCCTCCCCTAGATGGCAGGATATCCACTACATGTTAATTATGTTTAAATATTTGACAAATCAAATATATGTATACATATTTCCAAACTTATCATTGTTGTGCAAGAAAAATCATGTCTACACAGAAGACATATCAGATAATCAGGAAATAAGAAAATAAATAAAAATATAACAAGAGGAGTAAGGGAAGAGAATAAGTATTTATATAGCATATCTAAGCACATATAAACATTGTTTCATTTGTGTTATAATCCTTATTGTAACTCTTTAAGTAGATGCTATTATTTTACAGAGTAAATAATGAGTAGGTATCAATTTTACAATTGAGCAAATTGCCACAAAAAGGTAAAGTGACTCACCCAAGATCACACAGCTAGTATCTGAAGCTGAATTTGAATTCAAGCCTTTCTGACCCAGACCTGGCACAATCTGCTGCATGCTGTAACTGCCTCAATGAAACATAGATGATATTAATATATGGTTTTCTAAGTCGATATGTGTCCTTCAGAGATCCTTATGTATGGTTTAATAATCCTGTTCCTATTTTAGTTTGGCATCATTTTTTTTTTTAGATAATGCAAATAATAGGGATTTAGGTTGCCCCATAGTGAATCATTAATCTAGTCTATCCCTGAACACTCTCTTGTCAGACAAATACATAGAGAACAGGAGGGAAATTCAAGTACAAATGACTTCTTACCCTCAAACTGTGGTCAGTTTAATTTCATAGTGGGGAATCTGACCTGGACCAGTTTGGATGCATAAGCTTGGTATCTTGGTACCTTAAAATGACCCTGATAGTCAGCAGTTTTATTTAGGTTGAAAATTTCCAAGGTACTCCAAGAAATACTTTGTACCTAAAAGCATTGAAATGGTTTTGGAGATAGTATAGCCCCTTAAGAGCTGAGGACAGGAGGGAATAATTGATATCAGATGTCACTCCTTATGTTCCCTGCCCTTTTGATCAGCATTTTATTTCAGGATTATAATCAGAGCTTCTCTCTATTCGTGTATGTCTATGTCTTAATCCATGTAAGAAACCTCAGAAGCTGAAACTCAGAATCCCTCATCTACCTCTGGAGTCAACCCAACCACTGGAACTGTGAACTCCTCTGCCTTAAATAAGATTTTTTCAGTCACTGAGGTGGTGCTCACCAACCTGACAACAACCAATTCCTCTTCTCCAGAGGAGACAGGAACGACCATCATGTCTGAGATCACATCAAGTCCGATCTCCAACAGTAGCAACCTTACAACTGTTTTTTCAGAGCCATTCCTTACTACTGTGGTCCCAGTTATAATTGAGGTAAGTGAAATCAATCAATCAAAAATCAATCTGTCAATCAATCAACAAGCATTTATTAAGCGTTTACTGTCTGCCAGGCATTGGACTAAGCCTTGGGGATACAAAGACAAAAGTAAAATAGTAAGTTCTCTCAAAAAGTTTACATTTTAATGGGAAATACATACATATAATAAAGGATATCACAAAAGTCTTAGTGCTGGGCTGACCTATTCATTAAAATTAATTAAAAAGCTATTAAAGCTTAAAGATGCATTGAGATTTTTGGGACATCTTATACTTATAAAATAAATACAGAGTATTTTGCCCAGGAGTTCACTAGCTCCTAAATGAGGATGGAGATGAGGTAGAATAGGAAAGGCTTCAAGAGGAAGGTGGTATTTGGGTTGAATACTGAAGGAAATTAGGATTTCCAACAAGTGGAGGAGAGAGGGAAGTGAATTCTAGGTATGCAGTCAATGATCATGAGCACTTTCTATATGCTGAGTATTGTGGTAGGTGCTAGGGATACAAAAACAAAAACCAGCTAGGTCCCTACCCTCAAAGAAACGTAGGCTGGAGCCAGTTAGTGAAGGGCAAAAATAGAGGATCCCTTTTTGTATTTGATCCTAAAAGTAATAGGGAGCCATTGAAGATTCTTGACAAACGTGGTCAGACCTTTATTTTAGAAATACCAGTTTGGCACTTGGGTTTTGTGAGAGATTATATACAGAGAAACTATTGTAATAATTCCAAAAAATATATTATAGGAGCTTGAGTTAGGTTTAGTTATTGTGTGAGAGGAAAGGTATGTGGAAGTAGAATTAAGAAGACTTGACACCTGATTGAATATGGGGAAGGTGGGTCAGTGAGAGTGAAGAATTAACAAGGATTTATTAAGTGCCTACTCTGTTCTTGGTACTGTGCTAAGTCTAGAGATATGAAGACAAAATTGAGACCAAATCCACCTTTGTTTTACTGAGTACCCAGGGCAAGGGTTAGGAAAGGTATTAGGAAATACTAGGAAAAATGAGTTGTTAAGAAAGATAATATGAGTGCAGAGGGATATGCACTCAGCATAGTTCAAGTACTTTTTGGCTCAAGAGTCCATCTGACTCAGTCCATATAGAAGTCAACATCCCCAGATATGAGGAGCATTATTTTAGAGCCTTGAGGATCAGCCCCTATTTCTGGACAATGGGAACCTAGAATTGCCTTGTTTGAAGAAGAGAGAGAAACACCCTTTTTATAGTTCTATTCTGCTTAGTGTTCATAGGATTGTAGCATTATAGAGGACCTTAGAAATTATGTAGTTCAACCACTGTTCAGATTAAGCCACTGAGGACTAAAAGAGATCAAGAGGTTTTTTTTCTCATGGTGACCCTAGTAATTATCAGTGACAGAGCTGGAATTTTTACCAAGATCCTTTGACTACAAGTCCATGTTTAAACCTGTATGCTGTGCTGTGCAATATCATGGCTATTCCTTTTGGTTGTCCAGAGGACCAGAGCCAAGGGGCTCAGTGGAAAATAGCCCCAGTGAACCTGATCACATGCTTTTCACTTTCATAGATTTCAAAGCCATCATGGGAGCTTTTACCCTCATGCCCCTGTCAGGCTGGGATGTACCTCTTTGCTGATGTACATGGGCAGACTTGAGGCTCAGGGTTAAGTGACTTGCCTCATCATACAGCAGAATAAGGTATAAAACCCACTCTCCCAACCCCCTTTGTCATGAGCTCTAAGCTTCTTCCAGCTATAAGATTCTGCTATTTCTGCTTTGGGAAGTTAATGGAAGCCCCAAATGAGGTTTCCTAAGGTTAATTTCCAGGTCCACAAACTGTTCAGAACCAGTGATTTTCTTTCTGATTTAGGCAAGGTTGTGGTAAAAACAGAGGTGATGGCGGGAACAAGGATAATTTGGGTGGGAAAAGTTCAGTTTGGTCTCCAGCTTCAGTGTCTATGACTGTCAATAAGGAGATATAATTTGAAGCCTTGCATGATTGGAGAGAATTTAATAAATGCTTGTTGATTGGTTGATTGATTGAGAACTAGAAAAGGGATCTGGTCCTTGAAGGGAGCTATGATAGCTTGCCATCCTTCTAGGTTGTGGGAGAGGGTGTTTTTTAAATTATCAGTTTCTATTATGCAAGAATACCACTTGTTTGCTATATACATCTTTGCTTTCAGGTTTAGACCAATAGAAATACCCTTGATTATCTGATGGGTGTAGCAGGCAGGTGACAATGGAGTAGAGTGCAACAGATAAACAAAAATTATGGAAAATTCAAAAATAAAATTTAATTGAAAGATTACTTCTATCAAATTTCTGAAGAGGAGGAAACCACCAGAAGCTAAATTGGGCAAAGGAGGAGGACACTGTTGAAGAGGGATGGATGGGGGGGGAGGGAAGATATTGTGTGCATACTGACATTTTTTGTGGGGGTTTGCTCCTTAGAAACAGATCAAGTGCTTAAAAATCAAACAAGTACAAGCATCGAAGGGCATCTGCTTGAAGCTGAATGAAACCTACAGTTGTGTAAGTCAGATTCTTTCTCAATCTTCCTTCAATCCTACACTGTTCCAACTAAAAGGCAAAGGCTGGAGCCTTTGCCACCAAGAACATTCTCAAAGCAGAAGGCTACACTGGGAGCTTAGGCACTAGTAGCCAGGTCAGACTGGTTGTCTCTGATTCCACAGTGGTTTCTGAGACCATGAGCTTAGGTTGTGTAGGGTTGCCATCTGGTGGGAAGACAACACCAAACACAATTTCCACTTTAGTTCATTTGTTATAATTCCTTCTATACTTGACCAATTCTACTCCCTAAAACTTCAAAGACAACTTCCCATGTAGAAAAATCAGTTAATGGCTAGAGTTCAGGGAGACAACAAGTCTTAACAGAAAGAATATATGGATTTGGAATCAAAGGATCTGGCTTCTAGTCCCAGCCATGTCCAATTTTTTAAACCATTGATTTGCAGGCTAGTCAGTAAACTGGTTAAAACAAGTTCCTAGATATGACCAGCCCATTGGAAAAGATCAACATATTACATAACGAGGTTAGCTATTATTAGTTTTCCCAGTGCCCTGTGATAACATCAAATTTCAGTTGTGCTTAAAGTTTTACAAAATACTTTCCTTCCCCTACTAACCACTTAGAAATGGTAGGTAGTATACCTATTGCTATCTTTATTTAATTGAAAAAATTAAGAAAAGAGAGGTTTAAGTGGTTTGCCTAATTAATTCTCAAAGCTGAGAATAGATCTTGAGTTTTTCAACTCGAGACAGCAGTCTTCCAGATATCTTATGCTGCCTCTCTCACACCAGATTTCCTTAATGGCAGTTACCAATCAGTCATTCAATCAGCAAACACATATTAAATGCATATTATGTGCCAGCTTCCTTGCCTAAAATAAAAGTCTCTGATCTCAAGTAATTTACATGAAAGGGGAAAGACAGAAAGAAAGGCCACGTGTACCTAGGGCCATTTGGGTAGATGTGTCTCTGGAATCATGCAGCTTGGATGGTTTCCTCCTGCCTGTTTCCCTACAATATCTGTCCAAGCCCCAGGAGAGGATGTTTATTCCAGGCATCCGGAGAATCATTGTGCTTTTGTTTAAGATCTACCTGCTCTGAGAGCCTAAGTTTTAACTGTTGCTGGCTTCTCTGGTTGAAAAGCTGAATTGTTGCTGCTTTCTTGGATGGGACCTTAAAAGACAGCTATAGAACAACTTTGTGTGGCCAGTAGAGTGTTCAGCCATTTGGGGTGCTCTCTGTTGTGTTAAGGTCTAGGAAGGATACCGAAAACAAATAAAAACATCCCATACAAAATGCTTATTTATCCTGAAGAAAAGACAAAACAGTCAGTTGCAAAGTGGTCTCTGCCTTCCAAGAACTCACGATCCATCAGAGGGAGAGATAAGATAAGACATTTACACAGTTAACTGGAACTCATGAGCTTTAATGATTAGAAGTTAAAAATGAGAAACTTCACCTCCTGTCTTCTTTTACTTATACTTCATTTCGGTTGGGAGGGTGACCTTGAACACAAAGTCAAACCTATTGGGACCAGCCAAGCCAGGAGGTTTCCAAGATCAGGTTGGGAGAGTCTGAGTCACAGGACTTTTTTCAAGGACCATCCTAGCTAAGTAGGGAGAGGATCTACTCCAAAAGTAGCCTCCTTCTTGTGATTTCTGACCACCGAAATGCATATAACATGATAGATTTAGAACTGAAAAGTACCTAATTCAGCTCCTTCAATTTAGAAGGGGCTCTGTGTTCTATATTAGTACCCTGGCATGTCAGAATCCATTTCTGGAACTAAAAGTGCTTTCCAAGAGAATCAGATGAGAGTCAATGCTGAAAATATTTTCCCCCTTCTTGGACAATCACTGTAGCAAGTTCTCTGTACCAAAGTAGATCAACACCATCCTGCAGTTTTTAGACATTAAGAGCAACCTAGAGGTGAGGAAGGGTGGTATTTAGAGCTCCAATGATTTGCCTACATCTCCAGAATAAGTCAGAAGCATAAATTCAGGGTCTTACAGACAGGGGTATGTTGGTAAATGTTTAGATAGACATTATTAATATTTTTGCCAGTATTTCCTAAAATACAACCAACAAAACAATAAATCAAACATTGATTTACAGTGGTTGTAGATTTCTGAGATGTAAATGCTCATATTGAAAATTGAACAATTGGGAGTTGGTTGGAGCTGGTTCCAGCACACCCCTTCATTGAGAGTTGAAAACAACTTTCTGTCCTCTATGCCAAGTTGGATCTCTACTGAAAACAATAAGTTCTTTTATTTTGTATGTTTAAGGAAAGGCTAAATTGGAGACACCCAAAAGGGCAGTTGGAGAGGGGATGCAAGGTGACAACAATGGAAGAATACCGGGGCATTCCAACCACCTTCTCAGACCAGGGCTAGGACTGAGGACCCCCAAAGCAAAACTGAGAAAGATCACAGATTCAGAACTGAAAGTGATCCCCAAAGCTATCTAGTCCAGCTCCTCCATTTTTTAGAAGGAAAATGAGGCTGAGAAATGAAATGTTTTGCCTTTAACACAGGTAGTGAGTGTCAGAGGAAAGATTTATACCCAGGTCTTGCTGGAAACCTGTTGTTCACTCTGTCTCGAAACAGAGTAGGCATATAATAAATAATGTCACCAGGGAGTCTTCGGCACAATGGTTTCTGGGCAACTATAGAAGGAAAAAGTCCACAACAGTCATACTGAGAGACTCAGGCCCCAGGACCTTGGCTATGACATGGGGTCACATCCAGAAGTCTTTCTGAGACTCCTAAAACCCAGGGCTCCTCAGATGGCTCCTGGAGTCAGTGCAGCTTTTTGGAGCATAGTGGCTTTCCAGGGAAGGAAAGGAAGTGTCCTACTCAGGTGAATTGAAATGGTTTTTCACCTCCTCAGACATACACACCAATCAATTAGAGGCTCTAGAGAAAGGTTAGGACAAAAAAGGGGACATAGATAGGAGATAGTGATGAAAACCATTGGCAGGTTATTGGATAGAAGAATAGGCCTAAAATAGCAGAGGTTTTTCTAAGCTACAGCACTGCACCAATAAAAAGATTGATCTTTTGAAGAAGAATGAGAGTTGTGCATAAGATGGTACCAAATACCATAAATAAAGTTCAAATTCAGCTTCAGATGCTTATGAGCTGTGTGATCTTGGACAAGGCACTTATTCTCTTTCTGCCTAAGTTTTCTCAACTGTAAAGTGAGGGTAAAGATACTACTCAATCTCCTAATGTTGTTTAAGTTAGTTGACAAGCATTAATTAAGTTCTTATTATGTGTTAGATACTGTGGTAAGGGCTGGAAATACAAGCAGAAAGACAGGGGATGCCTGCAAGGAGCTTATATTTTAAAATACAACTTGATTCAAATTCTATATGATCTAGGGCTAATATGTACAATACAACTGATGTAGAAATATATTGTCTATGACTATGCATATCTATACCTCTCTGTTGTTTTTAAATTATTTTCAGTCATGTCTGAGTCTTCATGACCCCATCTGAGGTTTTCTTGGCAAAGATACTGGAGTAGTCTGCCATTTTCTTTTCCAGGTCATTTTATAGATGAGAAAACTGAGGCAAAGATAGTTAAGTGACCTGCCCAGAGTCACCCAGCTAATAAGTGTCTGAGATTGGATTTGAACTCAGTTTTTCCTGCTTCCAGGCCTGGTGCTTTATTCATTATCCCACCTAGGTACCCTGTGTGTGTGTGTGTGTGTGTTTACATATATATATATATATATATATATATATATATATATATATATATATATGTGTGTGTGTATAAATAGATATGTATGTATGTATCATATTTCTTGCCTTCTCAATAGGTGAGGGTGAGTAAAGAAAGGGAAAATATAGAACTGAAAATAAAAATAAAAAGGTATCTGGAAAAGGACTTGACACATGGCCATATTATAGGGGGAGATAAAGCTATGAGTTGTTATAAGAAAAAAATGAGATAATATTGATAAAGCATTCTGCAAATCATAAAGCATTATGTAGATGCTAAATATATTTTGCAATTTCTTAATTCATTACCTGAAACTATCACTATGAACTCTGAAATCACTACCTCTCTCACAGGAAGCCTGAAGTTTAAAAGTAGTTGGTTGTATTGGATGATCTCTGAGATTCCTTTGCTTACATAAATCCACAGTTTTATGATCTTATGAGTTGTAACAAAAAGGAGAATGAGGTAAATATAAAGAAAGAAAAGAAATTGAGAGAGACGGGGAGGGAGAGGGGAGAAGAGAGAGAGGAGAGAAAGAGGAGAAAAGAGGGAGACGGAGACATAGAGAGAGACAGAGATAGAGAGATGTCAAGGAATGCTTCCTAGAGATGGTGGTATCTGACTTGAGTTTTGAAGATAATGAGAGCTATCAACAGCAAATGGAAGACAGAGAAAGAAACATATATTTCAGATGTGGGAATTGGTCCAAGGATAGTCTCAGAGGTGGAGAGGATGAGTTGGAGATGTATAGAGTCCAATTTGGCTGGAATATATCTGAAGGGGAAAGTCTTAGGCTGGGTTAACATGCAGATTAGCTCTAGAAAATATAGAATTTGAATCAATAAGGCCCTGCATGAAAGATAGTTTTAGGGAAGGAATAAAATGAATTCAGAAAAAGCAGTCAGGAAATTATTACAATAATCTAGATGGGGAAGAGTGAGGGCTTACCCTAAAATAATTTCAGTGGGAATGGAAAAGAGGGTCCCCACTCTGTGGAAGCTACTCTTTCTAAGGTTATCAGTGATCTCTGTTGATAAATATAATCGTCTTTTCTCATTACTTCTCCTTCTTGACCTCTCCTCAGCTTCTCAAGCTATTAATATCCTTCCTCCTCCTGCCATTTTCTCCCTTAGCATCCATGTTACTTTGAATCATCTTTTGATTGTGTCTTCTGGTTCTCTTGCTATCTGTCAAATCATCTCTTCTTCAGTCATAGTCTGTTTCCTCCCTGTGAGTGACCTCTAAGCCTCTGTCCTAGGCATTCTTCTTTCATTTGTAGAAAGCTGTTTCTGAACTCCTTACCTGCTAGTTCTGTCTTTCTCCTCAAATAATGCAGAGTATCCCAAAAGTCTTAGGGCAGGTTTAACCTCATTAAAGGCTGAAATTTTATTTCAAATCTTGATTGAAATTCTTTATATCACAGAGATTTAAAAGTGAGAGGGCTGGGCAGGTACTGATTTTTAAAAAAATATATATTAAAACCGAGTTTTAATAAGTTCCCAACTGCACCAAGACTTTTGGGACATCCTGTATTACATTTACTTATTTGTGTAAACATTGTATTCCTCAATAAAATGAAAGTTCCTTGAAGGCAGGTTTTAAAAAGGCCCAAGGAGATGATCTAACCAAGGTCGTGTGTGAGCCTAAGATATTGGATCCAGAGACTGGGACCCCAGACTGCTCCCTAATCCTGGCACAATCTGAAGTAAATCTAAACTGCCTGACCTTGGTTTTGGATTTTTGTTTTTGTATGTCCAGGACCTAGCACAATGCTTTCTACATAAGAGGAGTACTCTTTCTGAGAGAGAGAGAGAGAGAGAGAGAGAGAGAGAGAGAGAGAGATTTTATATATGTACATATATATATATTTGTTAAATTGAATTGAAGAGTAGGTTAATATTATATTGTAAAGGGCTTTGGATGCCAGTTTGAGAAACTGAGAGTATTATTTATTCATGGAATAATAAAGAGATATTGGTGATCTTGAACAAAGTAGTAGCATGATCAGAATTAAGCATTAGGAAGATTATCATGATTACATTTTATTTTATTTTCAAATTAATGTCTCTCTCTTTCCCACCTCCTTCTATCCCCTTCACTGAGAAAGCAAAAAAAAAGAAAACTTGCAAAAATCTATAGTCAAGGAAAACAGATTCTCTCATCCCCCCATCCCAATATGTCTCAATATGCACTCTGAGCCCATCACCTCTCTGTCAGCCCCAGAGCAGCATGAGCCCTCTGGAATTGGGATTGATCATTGAGTTGATTAGAATTCCTAAATGTTTCAAAGTTGTTTGTCTGGACAGTCTTCTTGTTACTGTATAAATTGTTCTGGGAAGATTATTTGAACAGTGGTTTAAGAGATGAATTGGAGAGCAGAGAAATCAGTTATTGCAAAAGTGCCAATGAAAAATGATGAGAAACTGAGCCAGGGTGCCTGGCACCTAGTAGGTGCTTATTAAATATTTATTGGCTGACTGTCTCCTTACCAGCATTTCTTTCAGGGTGGATCTTCCCTAAAGGTCACTGCGCATATGACTTGTGTGGGGAACCCATACTCTTGTACATTTTTCAGGAAGGGAGGCACCAGCTATGGCTTAAACCAAGTACCTGCCTTAAGCCTCTGGGATATAAAGGAATTTGGCCAGGGAGTACAATGGATAGTGCCATACTTGGAGTCAAGAAGACCTGAGCTCAAATCTAACTTACCTGAGATATTTATGAGCTGTGTGATCCTGGGCAAGTCATTTAATTCCTGTTTGCCTCAGTTTTCCCATCTGTAAAATGGGGATAATAAAGTGGCACCTAATTTCCAGAATGTTTATGAGGATATTTGTCAGTGCTTAGCAGTGTCTAGCACAAAAGTGCTATATAAATGCTAGCTGTTTTTTATTATTGTTGTTATTATTGACTAGCTCTGAGTTAGAAGTTAGGTATCTTACTGTGTGACTTTGCTCAAGTTACCAACCTCTCTAGATTTTGTTTTTAGCTTTTATTTAAATCATGGAAGAACTGTTTTCTTAGAAGAAACCTTCCTAGAGATCCTGAGGAATGGGGATGGGGAGGAGGGAAGAGATCTGTTTCTTGCATCTGCCCACCCAGGATCTGTTTGTTAAACAAGTAATGTGGAATGAAGAATGTAGAAGTTACAGTCAGAGGATATGGATTCAAATCCCACTTCTGCCCATTATTATCAGTGCCATCTGGAGGCATTAGTTTATCTGAAGTTGAGGTGGGAGTGGGGATTGAACTGACTCTCAGCTAAAGGTTTCCTCCTGGCTCTCAGTTTCTAAGCCCATTCTGCCCAATGACAAACTCTCCTTCGGGTTCTTCCCAGGATGCTTTCTAGAAGTTGGCAAGCCTTCTTCTTCTGGCATAATCCACCACTAGGTTGTTTTCCCTTAGCCTCCCCTGACACCCAATCGAAAGGAGAGAACAGAGGCTGTGGCTGACCTTGACCTTGTTGTGTGTGGTAGCCAAGGCCTCTGGTGTTATGCAAAAGCAGTAGGAAAATACCCAGGCTCCAATTCCCAAAAGGGAGGAGCCCTTGGTGCCCAGCCCCCACTCCCTCTCACTCTGTGGAGGAGGAGGAGAAAGAGGAGGAGGAGGAGGAGGAGGAGGAGGAGGAGGAGGAGGAGGAGCAGCAGCAGCAGCAGCAGCAGCAGCAGCAGCAGCAGCAGCAGCAG
>JAJPUD010021009.1:0-23740 GCA_023553655.1 Myrmecobius fasciatus | reverse complement strand
GATGCCCTTCAATTGGAGAATGGCTGAATAAATTATGGTATATGAATATTATGGAATATTATTGTTCTGTAAGAAATGACCAGCAAGATGACTTCAGAGAGACCTGGAGAGACTTACATGAACTGATGCTGAGTGAAATGAGCAGAACCAGGAGATCATTATACACGGCAACAACAGTACTATATGACGATCAATTCTGATGGACATGGCTCTCTTCCACAATGATATCTTTCAAACCACCTCCAATTGTTCACTGAAGAAAGCCATATACACCCAGAGAGAGGGATGCGAAATGTGGACCACAACATAACATTCTCATATTCCTTGATTGATGTTTGCTTACATTGTGTTTCCTTTATCTGATATATCGTTTGTGTGGATAGGATTTTTCTTGCACAAAGGGGATAAGTTTGGAGATATGTATACATGTGTTCGATTTGCCAATGTTTTGGCATGATTAACATGTAGTGGATGTCCTGCCATCTAGGGGAGGGGTGGGGAAGTTGGGGGGAAAAATTTCTAATGGAAAGCTATGTGGGTGTTATTGTTGAGGAACTACCCACACATATGTTATGCAAATAAAATAAAATTTAAAAAAATAAAATAAAATAAAATAAAATAAATAAAAAAAAGTTGCTGCTCTTTCTGCTTCCTGAAAAAAATATTGAAAAAAATGCAGCTAACACTATAGCATAATTGACAAATTATCTTCCAAACTTACATTAGAGGAATATTTTCTAGAATATAATCTCATCTCTTAAGTGGCCTTCAAATTGTCTTAAGTTTCTTGAAGTGTCCAGGGACCAGAGATGACTCAGGAACCAAACTTATGGAAGAAAGCACAATAGTTAGAGGTTGAGAGATGTGAGTTTTCTTACTTTCCCAAGCTCTTCTGTTCAGCTCTTTGCCAAGGATAGCACCAAGGTCAGTGGAGTTAAAGTTATAGTATGAGAGAAATGGATAAACAGGCAAGTATAGCACAGTTTGAACAATATTCAAAAGACTTTGTAAGGATCATGCATAAAGTATTGGGTTTGAACCCTGGCACCAGAATCAATCGTGAATCACTAGCATCATTGGGAATGTCCTCTAATATAAAAACATATTATAGTATATCAGATCTGGAAAAAGCATTCTTTCTCCCTACTCAGCTTATCTAAGATCCTAATAAAGGTCTTATGTCAGTTTTCAAATTTTCAGTTTAGATGAGTTATAAAGTTCTTGGAGGTGATCCAGAGGATGGCAATGGAAATGAATATGAGGTTTTGAAAATTAACTCTATGGGGAACTGACCTCTATTGTTTGTAAATAAGTTGAGATGTCTTTGAAGAAAACAATAGAAAGATATTATCTGCTGGAAGGAAGACCAGATGAATTCCTGGAATTAAAGAACAATAGAAAACCAATTTAGAATGTGTAGGAAAATTGAGTTAAATGTCCAGGTATTGTGGTTGGAATAAAAATGAAATAGAATTAGTTGGAGTAATTTTTTTTTTCTGAGGCAATTGGGGTTAAGTGACTTGCCCAGGGTCACACAGCTAGGACGTGTTAAGTGTCTGAGTCCAGATTTGAACTGAGTCCTCTTGACTTCAGGGCTGGTGCTGTATGCATTGGGCCACCTAGCCGCCCTTGAAGTAATTTTTAAAAAGAAAAAACCGTCTTTAGGAATGAGAAATATGGAGAGGGAAGAAAATTTTTACAACTAGAAAGTGTTATACAAATGTAAATGACTATTATTAAAAACATATTTCCTAGATTGTATGAAATGAGAATAATATGAGGAGAAACTTCTTGGGTGAGGAAAGGAGGGAAAAGAAAAGGATCCAGGACTGAGAATAAATTGATTTAGGAATGGATTTATCCAAAATGAGAGAACCAGAAAGAGCCATTAGATGTGTTTTTCTTGGTTCTAGAGATCAGAACTAGGATTATTGAGTGGAAATTTTATCTTCCGGTCAGACATTAGCTAATAATAATAAAAAAATAAAAATAATTGAACATTCTAATAAATCTATAAAAAATAGAGTGAGCTAATCCATGAAACAATTCATTTCTCATCTACTGAAATCTTTAAGAAAAGGTTGTATGGACTGATTCTCAAGAATATAGTAGAAGTGTAAGAAATAAGAGTCTTACCAAAAACTCCACTCACTGATGAATCCAGGAAAAATGTGTGTTACCTACTTTCAAGAGCAGTTCTGCAAGCTAATAGACACACCCTTGAAGCACAAAAGCAGTCTTTTGTTCCCAGTTGTGATACACAGATCCTTCCCCCATTGGTTGGATATTACAGAGGTTACAATCTATCTGAAGTGCCTAATTCATTCAAATGAGTATAAGACCCAAGTCTTTATTAAATTTTTATTGAAGTTTACTTATTTGGGTGTATATACACCCCTTCTGTATCTACCAATAATGTGTTTCCATTCTAATTTATGGCTTCCCTCTACAAATTTCTTTTTATTTGTTCCATACCAGCCTAATATTTAGGTTTCTTAGATTTTAATTTCATTTCTTTGATTTTGATTTTTTTTTTTTTATATAACTCTTTGGACACAAAATCCTTATCCAATTCTCACAGAAGGATCAATGATTTGGGAAAAAGATGGGGTTAGTTCTTTGATTCTGTTATACACTATGCTATTTTATCCAATTAGTATATGTGTATAAATATACTTGAATCTAGAAATATGGAAAAGCCTTAAAACTATATATATATATATATATATACATATATATATATATCATATGTATATATGTACATATATTTGTATATATGATTGTATATGCATGTGTGTATATGTATGTATGTAATACATATAAACACATTCCTGGCTTCTTAGAATTTACCATTATGTAGTATAGTATGCATATTCTATTCACCAATCACTTTCCAAAACAGATGAACCAAATCATAGCTCCAACTGATGTTTATTTGTATATTTGTTTTCACTAACCCTCTAATATTTATTATGCTCATCTTTTATCATCTTTGCCAATTTACTTAGTGAGCGTTAATAGTTCAAAGTTCTGATTTTTATTTTCCTTATTATTAAGCATTTGGAACAATATTACACATGGTTTTTATACTCTACAACTCTTCTTTTAAGAAAATATTTATATTGTTCATGTTGGTCATTATCTTTAGACCATTTATTTAATTGAAATAACTTTTCATTTTACATATTTCTTAACTGACATATATTTTAGATAACAAAAGCTTGTCGGGATTTTTCATACATTTAATTATTATTCAACAAATGATGTTTTCATTTTTTGCATTGATTTTTTGCTTTAATTTTTTTTAAATTTCATTGAATCAGAATTTTCTATCTTATATTTTATGACTAAATCTATGTCTCTTTTGATTAAGAATTCACTCCATAAGAGGAGGGAGGTACAGGAGGGAAGGGGAAAAATTTTGGAATTCAGAATCTTACAAAAAAGGAATGTTGAAAACTATCCTTAGATGTAATTGGAAAAAATAAAATACTGTTAAGTAATACACATTCACACACACACATACACACACACACACACAGAAGAATTCATCCCATAGTCAGAGCTATGAAAGTACTTGGTTTGTCTCTTTTCTTTTGAAATGTTATAACTTTGTTACTTTTTAATTTGAATTTATTTTGGCACATAGCATAAACTGTTGTTTCAAATCTAATTTCTTTCAGATTACTTTCCAGTTTTATCAGAAATTCTTCTCTAATGGAGGATATGTCCCATGATAATTTATATTTCTGATTTTATCTAACAGGAAGTTATTTAGTTTAATCATTCCTGAAGGTTTTTTTTTCTCATTTGTTTTATTGATTAACTTTTTTAAAAATCGTTTTTTTATAATTTCTTTTTTATAATATAAAATTTAATATGTGGTAATACAAATATGAACTTCCATTCCCATTGTCTTTTGTCATTTTTATACTTTCTAGATTTTTTCAAATTAATTGTGTTATTTTGTTTAACATTGCAAAATATATCATTTGTTGTTTGCTATAAAACTAAATAAATATGTAAATTTAAATAGTATCACCATTATTGGCCTTATTGATTATATTCTCACATCCCATTCATTGGTACTAATTACATTTCCAATTATTTTTAAAGGAATTTGTAATTATTTTTAAAAGGATATCCCATTCTATAAATTATTATGTATTTGTTAAAATTCCTACATAGACATATTGCTATATTATATAGATTTATCTTATTTGCTGATACTTCACTGAAATTATTTTCTCTTTTAAAATAATTTTACTGATGTATTTTATAATGCCAATGTTCCCCAGTATCCCTCTCTTTTCTCCTCCTATAGATCTATCTCATATAACAAATATTATTTATTTAAAGAAAAGAAGGTAGAAGAAAAATTCAGCAAATCTGATCAATACCTTGAAAAATTCTGAAAAAAATATGTGCAAAGGATAACACTTGTGAATCTCCTATCTCCTCAAAAGGATAAGGTGGGAGTACATTCTTTTATGTCTTCTTTTGAGTCGTGCTTGTTTTTTATAATTTTGTTACATTCAGTATTGATATTTTTGTAGGAGTAATTTATTATGATTACTTTGTTGTAATTATTTGGTATATTTGTTTCGTGACTTTGCTTACTTCACTGTGCATTAGTTCATATATATCTGCCCATGCTTTTCTATATTTGTTACACTTTTAATTTCTTACAGCACACTAATATTCAAATAATATTCAATTATATCTTGCACCATAGCTTTTTTGACCATTCATCAATTAATAGGTATCTATCTTATTTCAAATTTTTTGGTTACACACCAAGTATTATAAATATTTTGGTGTATGTGGAGGTTTTCTTATTACTATAGTTTATATATTATAGTATACTTTCTCACTACTTTGATATATATATTAATTTTGTGTTGGGCAGATAATACTCATAGCTTTGGATTAGATGAAACTTTATACCTGCCACAGAGGTCAGATCATTCTGCTGCCTTAGATCCTTAACTTAAATCTACTCTCAGATTTAGTCTAGGTCAAGAAAATTCCCCTACCCAGCCCTCAATCAAACTTGGTATTAGTAAGTGAAGTCAGGAATTTTGCCATATCTAAGTCTGATTAGGAATGCCTCCTCTCACACCTGACACTGATTATCTGATTATATTATCTGATTATAGCCATGTTCCCTCTTAGGACAGAAAATTTCACCACATGAACTCCAACTTGAAATTTATTTCCTCATTGATATGCTTCCTTCCTCCTTATTCTGGGGAAACTTTTTGTATGCATAGGGATGAACTTCTGTCTATTTATATTACCATAATATGTGTGTGTGTTTTCCTACTTGCTGCACTTCATGAAAATAAATCTTGTGTTTGTATTGGGTCCTGAATAACTAATTTCTTATAAATTCCTAAATTCAGATCTTTACTTACATCCAGCCATAGAGACAATTAAATCAAAAATGTACTATGGAATATCTGATGTATGATAGTACAATATGGTGTAAGAAACTGGTCTAAGAGTTCTTTCTGCCAGCATGCTTTCCATTTTTCCCAGGGCTTTTTACCAACTAGGGATTTGTTGCCCAAGTAGTTTATGGTTTCCTTTTTATCAAATATTGGGTTATTGATTTCCATTAATTCTAATTCTTTCTTGTCTAGTCTATTCCATTGATCTACTTCTATATTTCACTCCTTTTCTAGATAGTTTTGAAGACTGATGTTTTATAATATGGTTTGGGATTTAAAAGTACTACTCCTCTTTTTGTCTATGTTAATTTTCATTATTTCAGATCTTTTAGGGTTTATTTTATTCATATAAATATGGTTATTATTTTATAAAGTAATATAAAGATGAGGTGGCAAACATGTTGCCCTTTCAGGTATGACCTGAACAAATGCAATTGATAAATACTTAACAAAATAAAATAATACAATAAAATCTGTACTTTTGTATTAAAAAAACTAAGTCAATGTATAGACCATAGGGATCCTTATAGAGAGAGATTAATAGCCCTTGTTTGTATTTGTTTGTAACCACTGCTTTAAAGTATCCCCTTGGTAATTCATCAATATAGTATTAAAAATGATAATAAATTTTGGTACTATTTTGTTTTTTGGTATATTGCTCCATCTATGAGCACTGAATATTTTGCCAGCTCTTTGTTTTTTTATATATTTAAAGGAATACCACCTAATTGAATCTATACAAGTATTTTGTGTATTTTGGTATTTGATACCCCCAAATATTTTATGCATTTTTGTAGGTATTTGGGATGAGATTTCCATTTCTATTATTACCTCCTGGATTTTGTTATTATCATTATTTTATAAAGATACTATTAACTTTAAGACTTTATTTTGTAGCCAACAAATTTGCTAAAGATATAAATTTTCTCGCTGATTCCCTAGAATTTTCTATGAAAGCTATCATATCATAAGCAAATAGGGAGTTTTATTTATTCACTAGCAGTATTAGTTTATTTCTTTTGTTTAACTACCAATGTTAGCATTTCTACAACTATAACAAATAATAATGGGGAAGGGCAGTCAGTATGACTTTACTTCTATAATCCTTGGGAAAAGTTCTACTTTGTTCTCATTGCATACAATGCTTGCTATGATTTTAAATAATTTAATGAAATTTTTGGATTTATATTCATTAATTGTGTTGATCTAAAATCTCTTTCTTTTGCTGTATCTTTAACTGGTTTATTCATACTATATCTTCTGATAAATGGAATCTGGTAGGGTGTTTACTCTTTCTGGGATGAATTTCTACATTACCAATAATAATTGCTCTTAAAATAATTGACAGAATATTCCTGTAATTTTTTTGTTCTGAATTATTTCTGATGCTGTTTTTAGCAAAGAACTATATGTAATAATTTCTGATTTTTTTATTTATTGTAGTTTTCTAATTTCATCTTGCACATTTACTGTTTTTATTATTTGATTTTCTGCCCTCTTCTTTATAAAAAGATTCAGTGCAGGTTTATCAATTCTTTTTTTGTTTGTTTTATAATTTTTTAATGTTTTTTCAGCTCTATAATCCTCTATTTTTTCATTTTGTTAATGTACATTTTTAGGGATATGACTTTTTCTCACGATCCTTTCTCTGAATGTAGATGATTGTCTTCACTGAAAAATTGGAACTGTTTTGAATCATTTCATTGTTGAAGAGAACCATGTATATCAGAATTGATCATCGTATAATCATTTTAAAATTATTTTATTAAAGCTTTTTATTTGTAAAACATATGCATGGATAATTTTTCATCACTGACCCTTGCAAAGCTTTCTGTTCCAAATGTTTCTCTCCTTCTCCCAACACTCTCCCCTAGATGGCAGGAAGTCTAATACATGTTAACTATGTTAAAATATATGACAAATCTAACATATGTATACATATTTATAGTTATCTTGCTGTACAAGAAAAAATCGGATCTACAAGAAAAAAAAAAAACCTGAGAAGGAAAACAAAATGCAAGCAAACATCAACAGAAAGCATGAAAATGCTATGCTGTGGTCCACACTTCAATTCCACAGGTCTCTCTCTGGGTATATATGGCTTTCTTCATCACTGAACAACTGGAACTGGTTTGAAACATTTCATTGTTGAAGAGATCCATGTGTATCAGAATGGATCATCATATACTCTTGTTTTTGCCATGTATATCGATCTTCAGGTTCTGCTCATTTCACTTAGCATCAGTACATGCAAGTCTCTCCAGGCCTCTCTGAAATCATTCTGCTGGCTATTTCTTACAGAATAATAATATTCCATAACATTCATATACCATAATTTGTTCAGCCATTCTCCAATTGATGGGCATCCATTCAGTTTCCACTTTCTTGCCACTACAAAAAGGGCTGCCACAAACATTTTTGCACATGTGAGACCCTTTCCTTTCTTTAAGATCTCTTTGGGATATAGGCCCCATAGAAACACTGCTGAGTCAAAGGGTATGCACAGTTTGAAAACTTTTTGAGCATAGTTCCAAATTGCTCTCCAGAATGGTTGGATCCATTCACAGTTCCACCAACAATGTATCAGTGTCCCAGGTTCCTCACATTCCCTCCAGCATTCATCATTATTTTTTCCTGTCATCTTAGCCAATCTGACAGGTGTGTAGTGGCATCTCAAATATGTCTTAATTTGCATTTCTCTTATCAATGGTGATTTGGAGCACCTTTTCATATGACTAGAAATAGTTTTGATTTCTTCAACTGAAAATTGTCTGTTCATATCCTTTGACCATTTATCGATTGGAGAACTGCTTGAATTCTTATAAATATGAGACAATTCCCTATAAATTTTAGAAATGAAGCCTTTATCAGAACCATTAAATGTAAAGATGATTTCCCAATTTATTGCTTCCTTCCTAATCTTGTCTGTATTAGTTTTGTTTGTACAAAAACTTTTTAACTTAATATTGTCAAAATTATCTATCTGGTGTTCAATTAAGAGTTTCAATTCTTCTTTGGACACAAATTCCTTCCTTCTTTACAAGTCTGAGTGGTAAACTATCCTATGTTCCTCTAATTTGCTTATAATATCACTCTTTATGTCTAAATCATGAACCCATTTAGATCTTATCTTGCTATGTGGTATAAGGTGTGGGTCAAGCGCTAATTTGTTCCATATTAGTTTCCAATTTTCCCAGCAGTTTTTGTGTTATGGTGAGTTCCTATCCCAGAAGCTGGAGTCTTTGAGTTCATCAAACACTAGATTGCTATAGTTATTGCCTAGTTTGTCCTGTGATCCTATCCTATTTTACTGATTGACTACTCTTTTTCTTAGCCAGTACCAAATGGTTTTGATCACCACTGCTTTATAATATAGTTTTAGATCTGGTTCATCAAGACCACCTTCATTAGCATTATTTTTCATTAATTCCCTTGACATTCTTGACCTATACTTTTACTGTCTATTTATTCTTGCATCTCTCTTAATTTCTCCTCTAGGAATTTGGATGATATACCACTTGGTGCATATATGTTTAGTATTGATATTCCTTCCTTATCTGTGGTACCCTTTAGTAAAATATATTTTCCTTCCTTATCTCTTTTAATTAGATCTATCTTTACTTTTATTTGATCTGAGATCAGAATTGCAACCCCTGCTTTTTTTGTTCACCTGAAATATAATAAATTCTGCACAGCCCTTTATATTCACTCTGTATGTATCACTATGCTTTAGATGTTTTTCTTGTAAACAACATATTGTAGGATTCTGGCTTTTTATTCAGTCTGCTATATCCTTTCATTTTATGGGAGAGTTCATCCCATTCACATTCACATTTAAAATAACTAATCCTGCATTTCCTTCCATCTTATTTACCCAAATTTATGTTTTTATCTTTCCTTTTCCCCTTCTCTCCTTCCCAGTGTTTTGCTTTTGCTTTTGATGACCATCTCTGTCACAGTCCTCCTTCTTCAGAACCCTGCCCTTTTTTACACATTTCCCCCAATTATTCTATTTTCCCTTCTATTAGTCTTTACCTTTCTTTTCCCCCTTTCCCTCCTACATCTCTATGAGGTAGGACAAGTTTCTTTGTGAAACCAAATATCTTCTGATATTCTTTCTTAGAGCCAAATCTGATAATAGTAATATTCACACAATGCTCACCCCCCTCTCTTCTTTACCTCTATTATATTAGGTTTTCTTTGCCTCTTCATGAGATGTAATTTCCCTTATTTTACCTCTTTTCCCTATTTTTCCAGTATGATTTCCTTTCTACCTTTAGTTTATTTTTCATATTGTCAAAATAAAATCAAATTATACCCATATTCTCTAAATGTACCAATAATAGAAATATAGTTATCAAGAGTTTTTTTTTTTTTTACCTTTTTATGCTTCTCTTAATTTCTGTGCTTAGAGATCAAATTTTTTTGTGTTCAGATATGGCCTTTTTTTTTTTTAGAAATAAGTGAAATATATCATTAAACATCCATCTTCTTCCCTGAAAGATAATGTTCATTTTAGCTGGATAGCTTATTCTTGGATGTAATCCAAGTTCCTTTGCCTTTTGGAATGCCTGATTCCAGGCCCTTTGATCCTTTAAGGTGGAAACTGATAGATCTTAGGTGATCCTAATGGTGGCTTCTCAGTATTTGAATTGTTTCTTTCTGGCTGCTTGCAGTATCTTTCTTTTGGTGTGATAATTCTGAAATTTAGCCACAATATTTCTTGGAGTCTTTTAAGGAAAACTCCCTTTATCATTATGTTCTCTAATATTTTCAATAGGAATGTGTGTTGTGTTTTGTCAAATCTTTTTTTTTTAATCTATTGAGATAATTATATGATTTCTACTGGTTTTGTTATTGATATGGTCAATTATGGTAATAGTTTTCCTTTTATTGAACCAGCCCTGCATTCCTGGTATAAATCCTAGTTAATCATAGTGTATTGTTTTGCTGATAAATTGCCATAATTTCTTGGCTAATATTTTGAATTTTTTGTATCAATATTCATTAGGAAAATTGGTCTGTAAATTTCTTTTTCTGTTTTGATTTTTCCTTAAGTCTCAGTACTATATTTTTGTCATACAAGGAATTTAGCAGAATTCCTTTACTTATTTTTCCAAATAGTTCACATGGTATTGGAATTAATTGTTCTTTAAATGTTTGGTATAATTCACTTATGAATCCATCTAGATTACCTAAAATCCTTTATTGTAGAAGCTGCCAGATCCTGAGTTATCCTGAATATGGCCCCTTGATATTTTTAATTGTTTTTGTCTGGCACCTTTCAGTATTTTCCCCTTGATATTATAGTTATAGAATTTCACAACAATTTTCCTTGAAGTTTTCCTTCTGGGACCTCTTTCCAAAGGTGATTGATGGATTCTTTCAATCAATATTTCCCCCCTCTGTTTCTACAATATTGGGGCAGTTTACCTTAATGACCTCTTGTAGAATGGTATCCAGGCTCTTTTTTTGGTCATCTCCTTCAGGTAGGCCAATAATTTGTAAATTGTTTCTTCCGGATCTATTTTCCAGGTCAGCTGTTTTGCCAGTGAGGTATTTCACATTTTCTTCCTTTTTTCCCCATTTTTTTTAGTTTGACTGATTCTTGCTATTTCATAAAGTCATTAGCTTCCATTTGTCCAATTTTACTTTTGATGAGGCAATTGGGGTTACGTGACTTGCCCAGGGTCATAAATCTAAGAAGTGTTAAATGTCTGAGGTCAGATTTGAACTCAGGTCCTCCTCACTTCAGGGCAGGTGCTCTAACCACTGTGCCAACTAACCTCCTCCCCCCAAGTTCTATTTTTAATGTGTGATTTGTTCAGTTAGCTTTTTGTATTTCTTTTTCCATTTGATTTATTTTATTGTTTAAGGAGTTGTTTTCTTCAGACAATTGTTTCCTTCCTTTTCCAAACTGTTGACTCTCTCATGCATACCTCTCATTTCTTTTCTCGCTTTTTTTCTACCTCTCTTATTTGCCTTTTGAAGTCTTTTATGAGCACTTATAGAAAGCCTTTTTGGGCTTGAGACCAATTCATATCACTCTGAGATTCCTCCATGGACTTTTTTTCCTTGTCTGAGTTTGTGTTTTCGTCTGTCCTTTCACTATAGTAGCTTTCTATCATCAAGGTTCTTTTCTGTTTCTCACTCATTTTCTTTCCTTTTCTTCTGGTATTTCCTCTTTTTTTCCCTTTTATGGTTGAGCTCTATTCTTGGGCTATAGAGAGCGCTGTCCCAAGCTTCCTGCACTTCTCTGAGACTTGACATTGAGCACAGGAGCCCTTTGTGTTTGCATGGAGTAGCTTTGCCTATTCTTTTCAGAAAACAGCCTGGTTTCCCAATGTTTTCCTTCTAAGCTGGGACTTGAAGTTACACATGATTTGCTTTTCTACTGAGCCAGTTAATGATTTTCTGTGATTAAGGAACCCTCTCACTGGCTTTCTGAGAATGCATCTGAGCTGGACTGGAGCCCCCTTTTCATCCCATTGAGACTGACCTCTCTTGAAGTTTTTTTGGTCTATCTTGAGGTGGAGAAAGGTTTCATTCCACCAGACTCTGTTCAGAGGCTTGGTTTCATGTGGTTTTCCAAGGAAACTGGAAGAGCTCAAGCAGTTTCATGACTTTAATCCATCATCTCTGCTCTACCTCAAATCTTCGTTTTTTTTATTGAGAAGAGACAAATCTGCCATAGCTAATCATCACACAATCTTTTATTGTGTGCAATGTTCTCCTAAAATCAGCCTGCTCATCATTTTTGCACATGTAGATCATTTCTCCACATGTATGATCTCTTTGGGATACAAACCCAGTAGTGACATTGCTGAATCAAAGAGAAGGCAGTTTTGTACCCTTTTGGGCATAGTTTCAAATTGGTTTCTAAAATGGCTGGATCAGTTCATAACTCCACCAAAAGTTCATCAGTGTCTACTTTTCCTGTCCTACCTTTAACATTCATCATTAGCTTTTCTTGTCATCTTAGCCAATTTGATAGGTGTGAAGTGCTACTTCAGTGTTGTTTTAATTTGCATTTCTCTAATCAATCGTAACTTAAAGCATATTTTTCATATGACTATAGATAGCTTTAATTTCTGTATCTGAAAATTATCTGTTTATACCCTTTGACCATTTATCAATTTAGAAGTAACTTGCATTCTTATAAATTCATTTCAGTTCTCTGTATATTTTAGAAATGAGATCTTTATCAAAAATACTGGCTGTATTTTTCCCCAAGTTTCCTGCTTCCCTTTTAGCTTTGGCTGCATTGGTTTGTTTGTGCAAAAAAGTTTTTAGTATAATGTAATCAAAATTATCTATTTTGCATTTCATAATGTTCTCTAGTTCTCCTTGGGTTATAAATTTCTTTCTTCTCCACAAATCTGACAGATACTATCCTTTGCTCTCCCAATTTGATTATGGTATCATTTTTGCACTTGTGGGTCCTTTCCCTCCTTTAAGATGTCTTTGGAATATAAGTCCAGTAGAAACACTGCTAGATAAAAGGGTATGCAGTTTGATAACTTTTTGAGCATAGTTCCAAATTGCTCTCCAGAATGATTGGATTCGTTCACAGTTCCACCAACAATATATGTGTCCTTCTTTTCCCACATCCCCTCCAACATCTGTCATTATCTTTTCCTGTCATCTTAGCCAATCTGAGAGGTGTGTAGTGGTATCTCAGAGTTGTCTTAATTTGCATTTATCTGATCAATAGTGATTTAGAACACATTTCTATATGACTAGAAATAGTTTCAATTTCTTCATCAGAAAATTGTCTTTTTGTATCCTTTGAACGTTTATCAATTGAAAAATGGCTTGAATTCTTATAAATTTGAGTCAATTCTATATATTTTAGAAATGATGCCTTTATCAAAACCTTTAAGTGTAAAAATGGTTTCTCAAATTTTTACTTCCCTTCTAATCTTGTCTGCATTAGTTTTGTTTGTATATTTTTTAACTTAATATAATCAAAATTATCTATTTTGTTATCAATAATGATCTCCAGTTCTTCTTTGATCACAAATTTTTTCCTCCTCCACAGATCTGAGACGTAAACTATCCTAGGTTTTTCTAATTTGTTCATACTATCATTCTTTATGTCTAGATTATGAACTTATTTCAACCTTATATTGATACATGGTGTTAGTTGTGGGTCATTGCTTACTTTCTGCTATACTAGTTTCCAATTTTCCCAGCAGATTTTGTCAAATAGTGAATTCTTAACCCAAAAGCTGGGGTCTTTGGGTTTGTCAAACACTAGATTTCTGTAATTATTGACTAATTTGTCCTGTGAACCTAATCTATTCCACTGATAGACTATTCTATTTCTTAGCCAGTACTAAAAGGTGTTGATGACTGCTGCTTTATAACATAGTTTAAATCTGGTACAGTAAGGCTACCTTCATTTGTATTTTTTTCATTAATTCCCTTGAAATTTTGTTCATCCAGATGAATTTTGTTGTTATTTTTTCTAGGTCGGAAAAATAATTTCTTGGGAGTTTGATTGGTATACTAATAAATACATAGATTAATTTAGGTAGTATTGCCATCTTTATTATATTTGCTTGACATATGCAATAGCACTTGATATTTTTCCAGTTGTTTAGATCTGATTTTGTGTGGAAAGTGTTTTGTAGTTTTGCTCATATAGTCCCTGTCTTTCTCTTGGCAGATATATTCCCAAATATTTTATGCTATCTACAATTATTTTAAATGGAATTTATCTTTGTATCTCTTACTGTTGGATTTTGTGAGTGATGTATAAAAATTCTGATGATTTATATGGATTTATAATTTTGCTAAGGTTGTGGATTGTTTCTAATATTTTTTTAGTTAATTCTCTAGGGTTCTCTAAATATGCCATTATATCATCCGCAAAGAGTGAAAATTTGGTTTCTTCATTACCTACTCTAATTCCGTTAATCTCTTTTTCTTCTCTTATTGCTGAAGCAATTTCTAATGCAATATTGAATAGTAATGGTGATAGTGGTCAACCTTGTTTCACCCCTGATCTTATTGGAATGGTTCCAATTTATCCCCATTACATATGATGCTTGCTGATCATTTTAAATAGATGCTACTGACTTTTTAAAGGAAAAGTCCATTTATTTCTATACTCTATAGTGTTTTTCATAGGAATGAATGTTAGATTTTATCAAATGCATTTTCTGCATCTATTGACATTATCATGTTTTTTTTTTTAAGTTTGCTTACTGATATAGTCAATTATGCTACTAGTTTTTCTTATAGAACCAGACCTGTATTCCTGGTATAAATCCTACTTGATCATGGTGTATTATCATGGGGATGACTTTCTTTTTGCTAATATTTTATTTAAGATTTTTGAATCAATATTCATTAAAGAAATTGATCTATAATTTTCTTTCTCTGTTTTCATCCTACCTGGTTTATGTATCAGTACTATGTCTGTGTCATAAAGGGAGGTTGATAGAAGTCCTTTCCCTATTTTTTCAAATAATTTATATAGTATTGGGATTAATTGTTCTTTAAATATTTGGTAGAATTCACATGTAAATCCATCTGGCCCTGGAGATTTTTCTTAGGGAGTTGATTAATAGCTTGTTCTATTTCTTTTTCTAAAATGGGACTATTAAAGTAATTTATTTCCTCTTCTTTTAATCTAGGCAATCTACATTTTTGTAGGCATTCCTTCATTTCATTTCGGTTATCACATATTATTACCATAAAGTTGGGCAAAATTGCTTCTAATTATTGCTGTAATGTCCTCTTCATTGGTAGAAAGCTTTCCCTTTTCATTTTTGAGACTGACAATTTAATTTTCCTCCTTCCATTTCCTAATCAAATTAATGAAAGGTTTATGTATTTTGTAGGTTTTTTCATAAAACCAACTTTTATTTTTATTTAATAATGCAATTTTTTAACTTTCAATTTTATTAATCTCTCCTTTTATTTTTAGAATTTCAAGTTTAATATTTGATTGGGGGTTTTAATTTGTTCTTTTTCTAGATTTTTTAATTGTTGCCCAATTCACTGATCTTCTCTTTCTCTATTTTATGCAAGTAAACATCTAGAGATATAAAATTTCCCCTTATTACCACTTTGGTTGCATCCCACAAATTTTGGGTTATCTCATTATTATAATTCTCTTGGATGAAATTATTAATTGTGTCTATGATTTGCTATTTCACCCATTCATTCTTTAGGATGTGATTATTTAGTTTCCAATTACATTTTGTTGTATTTTCTCCTGACTTTTTATTGCATCATGATCTGGAAAAATGGATTTACTATTTTTGCCTTTCTGCATTTGATTTTGAGGTTTAAATGTCCTAATATATGATCATTTTTGTATAGGTCCCTTGAACTGCCAAGAAGAAAGTGTACTCCTTTCTGCCTCCATTCAATTTTCTCCAAAGGTTTATCATACCTAACTTTTCTAGTATTCTATTTATTTATTTAACTTCTTTCTTATTTATTTTGTGATTTGATTTATCTAGTTCTCAGAGAGCAAGGTTGAGATCTTCCACTATTATAATTTTGTTGTCTATTTCTTCTTTCAGCTCATTTAACTTCTCCTTTAGGAATTTCCATGCTATACCACTTGGTGCATATATGTCTAGTATTGATATTGCTTCATTATCTATGGTACCCTTTAGCAAGATACTGTTTCTGTCATCTCTTTTAATTAAATCTATTTTTGCTTTTGCTTGATCTGAGATCAGCATGACTACTCCTGCTTTTGTACTTTATCTGAAGCATAATGGATTCTGCTCCAGCCTTTTACCATTACTCTGTATGTATCATTTTACTTTAAATGTGTTTCTTCTAAATAACTTGTTGTAGGATTCTGGTTTTTAATCCAGTCTGCTATCTGCTTCCACTTTATGGGAGAATTCACCCCATTCATATTTATGGTTAATATGTCTAATATTCCCTCTTTGAGTCAAATCTGATGAGACTAAGATTAACACAATGTTTATCCCCCTCTCTTCTTTCTCTCAATTATAATAGGTTTTTTTTGACTCTTTGTGAGATGTAATTTCCCTCATTTTACTTCCACTTTCCCCTTTTTCTGGCATAATGCCCTTTCCACCACTTGTTTCTTTCTTATATTATAACAGTAAAATCAAATTACACATACAATATCTATGTATACCCATACAGAAATACAGTTATCAAGAGTTCTTTTCTCATTACCTTTTATGCTTCTCTTTAGTTCTATATTTGAAAGTCAATTTTTTTTGTTCACCTCTGGCCTTTTCATAAGTAATAAATGGAATTCACCTGTTTCCTTGAATGTCCGTCTTCTTCCCTGAAAGAAGAGGCATAGTTTAGCAGGGTAGTTTATTCTTGGCTGCATTCCCAGTTCCTTTGCCATTCAGAATATCAGATTCCAGCCTCTTTAGATCCTTTAAGGTGGAAAATGCTAGGTCCTGGGTAATTCTTATTGTGGCTCCTTGGGATTTGAATTGTTTCTTTTTGGCTGCTTGTAATTTTTTTCCTCGGTTTTATAGTTCTGAAATTTAGCTACTATATTCCTTGCTGTGCAAAAATAATTGTATCTACATGAACAAAAAAAAATAATAAAATGTGAGAAAGGAAACCCAATGCAAACAAACATTGAAAGAGATCGTGGAAATGATATGTTGTGATCCACATTTCGTATCCCTCTCTCTGGCTGTATATGGCTTTCTTCAGTAAACAATTGGAACTGGTTTGAAACATTTCATTGTTGAAGAGAGCCATGTCTATCAGAGTTAATCATCATATAGTCTTCTTGTTGCCGTGTATAATGATCTCCTGGTTCTGCTTATTTCACTCAGCATCAGATCATGCAGGTCTCTCCAGGCCTCGTTGAAATCATCTTGCTGGTCGTTTCTTATAGAACAATAATATTCCATAACATTCATATACCATGATTTGTTCAGCCATTCTCCAATTGATGGGCATCCATTCAGTTTCCAGTTTCTAGCCACTACAAAAAGGGCTGCCACAAACATCCTTGCACATGTGGTGCCCTTTCCTTCCTTTAAGATTTCTTTGGGATATAAGCCCAATAGAAACACTAGCAGTAAATAAATAGATTACTTTAGGTAGTATTGTCATCTTTATTATATTTGCTCAACCTATCCAAGAGAACTTAATATCTTTCCAATTGTTTAGATCTGAATTTATTAGTGTTGAAAGTGTTTTGTTGTTTTGCTCATATAGTTCCTGTCTTTCCCTTGGTAGATAGACTCCCAAATATTTTGTACTATTGACAGTTATTTTAAATGGAATTTCTATTTGTATCTCTTACTGTTGGATTTTGTTAGTGATGTATAAAAATTCTGATGATTTTTGTGGATTTATAATTTTGCTAAAGTTGTGAATTATTTCTAATAGTTTTTTAGTTACTCCTCTAGGGTTCTCTAAGTACACTATCATATCATCTGCAAAGAATGATAATTTGGTTTCCTCATTAGCTACTCTAATTCCTTTAATCTCTTCTTCTTTTCTTGTTGCCAACACTAACATTTCTAATATGATATTGAATAGTAATGGTGACAGTAGGTAATCTTGTTTCACCCCTAGTCTTATTGGGAATGGTTCCAGCTTATCATCATTTCATTTGATGCTTGCTGACAGCTTTAAATAGATGCTACTGACTATTTTAAGGAAAAGTCCATTTATTCCTATAATGTCAATTATTTTTATTGGGAATGGATGGTGGATTTTATCAAATTCATTTTCTGCATCTATTGATATAATCACTTTTTTTTCATTTGGTTATTGATATAGTCAATTATGATAATAGTTTTCCTAATATTGAACCAGCCTTGCATTATTGGTATAAATCTTACTTGGTCCTGGTGTATTATTCTGGGAATGACTTTATGTGATCTCCTTGCTAATATTTTGTTTAAGATTTTTGCATCAATATTCATTAGAGAAAATGGCCTATAATTTTCTTTCTCTGTTTTCATCCTACCTGGTATATGTATCAGTACCATGTATGTATCATAAAAGGAGTTTGGTAGGAGTCCTTCTTTCCCTATTTCTAAAAAATAGTTTATATAGAACTGAAGATAATTATTCTTTCAATGTTTTGTACAATTCACATGTGAATAAATCTGGTCCTAGGGATTTTTTCTTAGGGAGTTGATTAATAGCTTGTTCTATTTCTTTTTTTTCTAAAATGACACTATTTAAGTAATTTATTTCCTCTTCTATTAATCTTGGCAATTTATGTTTTTGTAGGTATTCCTCCATTTCGCTTAGGTAATCAAATTTATTGGCATAAAGTTGGGCAAAATAACTCCTAATTATTGCTCTAATTTTTTCTTCATTGGTGGAAAGTTCTCCCTTTTCATTTTTGAAAGTAACAATTTGATTTTCCTCTTTCCTTTTCAAACCAAATTAAATAAAAGTTTATCTATTTTGTTGTTTTTTTTTCCATAAAAACTATCTTTTAGTTTTATTTATTAATTCAATAGCTTTTTAAGTTCAATTTTATTAACCTCTCCTTTTATTTTTAGAATTTCACGTTTGTTATTTGACTGGGAGTTTTTAATTTGTTCTTTTTTTTTTTTTTTTTTTTTTTTTTTTTGCTGAGGCAATTGGGGTTAAGTGACTTGCCCAGGGTCACAAAGCTGTTACGTGTCTGAGACCAGATTTGAACTCAGGTCCTCCTGACAATTTGTTCTTTTTGTAGTTTATTTTTTAGTTGTAAGCCCAATTCATTGATTTTCTCTTTCTCTATTTTATGCAAGGAACCATCTAGAGATATAAAATTTCCCCTTATTGCCACTTTGGCTGCATCCCACAAATTTTAGTATGTTCTATCATTATTGTCATTCTCTTAAATTGTCTATAATTTGTTGTTTCAACCATTCATTCTTTAGGGTGAGATTATTTAGTTTGCAATTACTTTTTGGTCTATTTTGCCCAGGCCTTTTATAAAATATAATTTTTATTGCATTGTGATCTGAAAAAATGCATTTTCTATTTCTGCCTTTCTGCATTTGATTTTGAGGTCATTGTGTTTTAATATATGGTAAGTTTTTGTATATGTTCCATGAAAAGCCAAGAAGAAAGTGTACTCCTTTCTGTCTCCATTCAATTTTCTCTAAAGATCTATCATATCTAACTTTTCTAGTATTCTATTTATCTCCTTAACTTCTTTCTTATTTATTTTGTGGTTTGATTTATCTAGTTCTGAGAGAGTAAGGTTGAGATCTCCCACTATCATAATTTTGTTGTCTATTTCTTCTTGCATCTCTCAACTTCTCCTTTAGGAATTTCCATGTTATAGCACTTGGTGCATACATGTTTAGTATTGATATTGCTTCATTATTTATGGTACCCTTTACCAAGATATTGTTTCCTTCCTTATTTCTTTTAATTAAATCAATTTTTGCTTTTGCTTTATCTGAGCTCAGAATAGATACCCCTGATTTTTGTACTTCAGCTGAAGCATAACAGATTCTGCTCAGTCTTTTATCTTTATTCTGTTTGTATCACTGCTTTAAATGGGTTTCTTGTAAACAATATATTGTAGGATTCTGACTGTTAATCCAGTCTGCTATCTGCTTCCACTTTATGTGAGAGTTCATGCCATTCATATTTATGGTTAAAACTATTAATTCTGGAGGGAAGAGCAAAAATGGCGAACTGCAAACAGCATCCTCTGTGAGCTCCTGAGACCTTCCCTCAAACCCAGACAAATTGAGCCTCTGAACTGGTTTTGGAGTGAAGGCTCCACCAAACACTTGGACTACAACACACTTCTATCAAATATGTACTTTGAAAGAACTTCTGAGGTCAGTTTTAGACGGGCAGGGGATCGAGCAGCTCCCAGCACTCAGACACCAGGGCGCAGCCGGGGTGCAAGTCCAGGGCTGGGACGGACCAGAAGATTTTAGGCTTCCAGGAAGTCCCTGGGAGACACTTGGACCACTTTGCTCTGCTTGTGGGCAGGTGCTTTGGCAGGTCTACCTTTGATAAAGGGTGGATTGAGAGCAGCTGAAAGTGTGGTCCTAGTGCGGATCTAGCAAGATCAGCCCCAGACTGGAAGTCAACTTGGCAAAATGCCCCAGGGCAAATTGAAATCCCTGCTGCTGCTGCTGCTGCTGCTGCAGAATTCCCTGCTGGTGACTGACACCTCTGCTGAAAATCATGAGCAAGAAAAAGAGCTCTCACCTTAGACAGCTTTTATGGAGAGAAACTAGAGAAGTGCCCAGATCCTGAGATTCTGAAAACAATCCCAGATAAAGCCACAAAGGTGGACTTAAGCTGGTCTCCCTTTCAGAAGGCTTACCTGGAAGATTGCATAAAGAATCTCAAAAGAGAGCTAGAATAAGATTGGGGAAATAAATTGAGAGCAGTGAAAGAAGGAAATATCGTCCTGCAACAGAGATGTGAAAAACTGGAAAATAAGTCTGGTGAATTTGAAAAAGACAACAATTCACTGAAAAACAAAATTGGTGAATTGGAAAACATTACCAAATCACAAGAAAATAAAAATAGTGAATTGGAAAAAGACAATTCACTGAAAAATAAAATTAGTGAATTGGGAAAAGACAACAATTCACTGAAAAATAAAATTGGCAAAATGGAAAAAGAATGCAATGAACCAAAAAATTCAATTGGCCAGTTACAAAAGGAGCTAAAAAAGATAGCTGGAGGAAATAATACCTTAAAAATCAAAATTCAACAAAGTGAAATGAATGACTCAATAATACTTCAAGAATCAGTCAAACAAAAACAAAAAAATGAAAAAATAGAAGAAAATATGAAATATCTCCTAGGAAAAATAACTGACTTGGAAAACAGATCTAGGAAAGACAATCTAAGGATTATTGGACTCCCTGAAAGTCACGATGAAAAAAAGAACCTTGATGCTATCTTCCAGGAAATCATGAAAGAGAATTGCCCTGATGTTCTAGAATCAGAAGGCAAAGTTGGCATTGAAAGAATTCACTGATCATCTCCTGAAAGAGACCCCAAAATTAAAACCCCAAGGAATATCATGGCCAAATTTCAGGACTATTGCAGCAAGGAAAAGATATTGCAAGCAGCTAGAAAGATACAGTTCAAATACCGAGGAACTGTCATTAGAATTACACAGGATCTGTCAGCTTCCACTTTAAAGGATCGAAAGGCCTGGAACCAGATATTCCAAAAGGCAAAAGAACTTGGATTACAGTCAAGAATAAGCTATCCAGCTAGAATGAGCATCATTTTCCAGGGAAGAAGATGGTCATTCAATGATACAGGAGAATTTCACCGATTTCTAATGAAAAAACCAGATCTGAACAAAAAATTTGACCTCCAAACACAGAACTCTAGAGAAGCGTAAAAAGGTAAAAAGGAAAGAATTCTCGAGAACTATATCTCTACTAGGGGTATCCTTAAAGAATGGGGGTATAATTTGATTTTACTTTGATAATAATCGGAAAAAAATTAGAGGTACATCATACTGTAAAAAAGAGGGGGGAGGGGAATGGAGGTAAAATAAAATAAAAAAAAAATAAAGCCATTAATTATGTATTTCCTGACATCTTATTTACCCCAAATTATACTTTTTTCTTTTCTTTTCCTCTTTTCCTCCTCCCCAGTATTTTACTTATGAGCACCATTTGCTTTAAGCAGCCCTCCTCCTTTAGAGTCCCTCCCCCTTGTGTTCCCCCTAAAATTTTTGTTTTTCCTTCAATTTAGCCTACCCTTCCCTTTTGACCTTTTTCCTCCCACTTTTCTATAAAGTGAGAGAAGTTTCTCCATGAAACCAAATATATCTAATATTTTGTCTTCGAGCCAAATCTTATGACAGTAAGATTCACACAATGTTCATGCCCCTCCCTTCTTTCCCTCAATTATATTAGGTTTTCTTTGCCTCTTTATGAATTTTTTTTTCATTTTACCTTCACTTTTCCCTTTTTCTGGTACAATCCTCTTTCCACCTCTAGTTTCTTTTTTATATTATAACAGTAAAATCGAATGATACAGGCACTCTCTATGTATATCCATAATAGAAATATAGTTCTCAAGAGTTCTTTCCTTTTCACCTTTTTATGCTTCTTTTGATTTCTGTGTTTGGAGATCAATTTTTTGTTTAGCTTTTCATCAGAAATAAATGAAATTCACCTGTTTTGTTGAATGTCCATCTTCTTCCCTGAAAGAAAATGCTTAGTTTAGCAGGGTGGTTTATTCTTGGTTGCATTCCAAGTTCCTTTGCCATTTGCAATATCAGATTCCAGGCCCTGTGTTCCTTTAAGTTGGAAACTGCTAAGTCCTTGGTAATCCTTACTGTTGCTTCTCAGGATTTGAATTTTTTTCTGGCTGCTTGTTATATTTTTTCTTTGGTCCCATAGTTCTGAAATTTAGTCATGACATCCCTCATACTTTTAATTTTGAGATCTCTTTTAGGAGGTGTTTGGTCAATTATTCCATTGGCTATTTTAGCTTCTGATTCTGTGATATCAGGGCAGTTCTCTTTGATAATTCCCGGAAAAATAGTGTCTAGGCTCTTTTTTTCATAGTGGTTTTCAGGAAGTCCAATAATACTTAGATTGCCTCTCCTAGATCTATTTCCCATGTCAGTTGTTTTTCCAATAGGTATTTTACATTTTCTTCTATTTTTTTCATTTTTTTTGGTTTTGCTTGACTGATTCTTGATATTTCATTGAGTCATTCATTTCCATCTGTTCAGTTCTGAGTTTTATTCAATTATTTTTTTCACTTACAGTTTTTAGTATTTTTTGTGTTTTTTTTTTATTTTAAGCTTTTTATTTGTATAACATATGTATGGGTAGTTCCCCAACCTTGATCTTTACAAAGCTTTCCAATACAAATTTTACCCCCAGTCCCCTCCCCTCCCCCAGATGGCAGGAAGTCCACTACATGTTAATAATGTTAAAATGCTTGAGAAGTTATGCAAGAAAAATCCTATCTCCAAGAAAAAAAAAGAATCAGAGAAAGGGAACACAATGCAAGCAAATGTCAATAGAGATCATGAAAATGTTACGTTGTGGTCCATATTTCATGTCCCTCTTTCTGGGTGTATATGGTTTTCTTCAGTGAACAACTGGAACTGGTTTGAGACAATTCTTTATTGCAGAGAGCCATGTCCATCAGAATTGATCATCATGTAATACTGTTGTTGCTGTGCATGATGATCTCCTGGTTCTGCTCGTTTCACTCAGCATCAGTTCATGCAAGTCTCTCCAGGCCTCTCTGAAATCGTCCTGCTGGTCGTTTCTTACAAAACAATAACATTCCATAACATTCATATACCATAATTTATTCAGCCACTCTCCAATTGATGG
>JAJPUD010021008.1:0-23743 GCA_023553655.1 Myrmecobius fasciatus | reverse complement strand
GTCGGGGTGCCCTGGGGCTGGTTCTCTGTACCCTTGCGGAGATAGAAGGTGTAATTCAAAAAGAACGGCACAGACCTTGTGCCCAGACTTCTAGAAAGGTGCCAGTGGCTCTGGAAACTGGCACGGGCAGAGAGTGCGGGGGTGGGGGGTTCAGCAGACAGCCACTGATGAGCCTGGAGGGAGGTGGGCAGGGGAGCATCTCAGTCAGCTTCAGAGCCCTTGACCCCTTGCAGTTAGCCGTAACTCGATGCCCCAGCTCTTGTTACTCCCAGCCTAGACGTTAGTCATGCAAGGGTGGTTTCAGGTGTACTTGGGAGCCCCAGCGCAGGGTCAGCTTCCCAGTATTTGGGGGTGGGGGCCTTTGTGTGCCCCCCGCCAGGGGTTTTGCCTGAGCAGAGTGGCCGTAGTCTGGCTGCTGCTTCTGCTTCTCCTGGAGACAGTACTGGCCCCACAGGCCAGATGGAGAAGGCAATCCTGGTCGGTAACACCTTTCCCCCCCCCTCCCCCCCATCATCCAGCCTTTTAGCAACGTTCTGGGAGACAGAGTGGGGAGGAGCCTTCAGGACTTGGATGGAGTTGCCCCTGCCCCACCCAACCACCCATAGCCCAAGGGCTTTCTTCCCTTCTCCCAGTGTGGGAGCTCCTGAGGCAGGAACAGTGCGCCCCGGCTCTCTGCCCTCCCTACTGTGCGCTCAGACTCCCCTCGAAGCCCAGGGATCAGCTCCAGGCAGACAATGGGGGTTCTTCTCCTAGGTCCTCCTAGGGCAGCTCAAGGGGGCAGGAGGCTTAGGACCTAGTCTCTGTTCTTATCCTGTGGTATGGAGGAAAGAGTGCTGCCAGGGATTGGTGCGGGCCTGGCTTTGAATCCAGCTTCCAGTATTTGCCACAGGTTACCCTGACCACAGCCTCAGCAGGACCTTGGGGGTACTCCTGTTCCCTCCTGCTGAGCCCACAGAGTTAGTGAGGATCAAGTAAGATGAGAGCCCTTTGAAAAGGCTGGCCCTTCCAGGGGCCTCTCCTTGGCCCTGACCCCTCAGATTGTTGGGAATCTGAAGTCAGCCGTGCCGTCCTTCCCCAAACTCGGGGGCTGAGCAGACAGCCACTTCCTGCCAGCCCTGGCCTTGTGCCTGGGCCAATGCCAGCATGGCACTACCAGGCGGCCGATTCCCAGGCCAGCCTTGTAGGAGCCATGGAAAGGTTCCGTTTCCTGTCTGAGTCGCTGGTTTGCTGGTGAACACCCACTGTCTGACCTGTGCAGTGTCCTTCATGGGGAGGGGAGCAGAGAGGGGTTTCCTTTGCCTCCTGCCTGATGGGAGACCCCGACCCTGGAAAGGTGAAGCAAGGGTGCCTCTGGGAGCTAGCCCTGACTTGTGGGCTCACCTCAGAGAGCAGAGGCAGGAGCTTCTCAGCTCAGGACCTTGTTTTTTTTGGGGGGGGGGGTGGCTCTGCATCCCTGTCTTGGCGTCCTCACCTGCATTTGCCCGGCCTACCTCCTGATCTAGGAATTGAGATTTTCACTCCCAAGAGCATTTCATGAGGTGCAGCTGTGATGTTATCCTGGTGCAGTTTCCACAAGAATCTAACCACTGTGTGACTCTTCCCCAATCCCTGAACTTTAGGTTCTTCCTTTACAAATGGGAGACTTAGGTGAGATAAGACCATAGAAAGCCCCTTCCATTTTTGAGGGTCTCAGCCTCTAGGGGATCCTTGCGCCACTCCACTGATAGCCAAGGGTCAGGAGGGCCCGAGAAGGAGGCAAGGGCCATCCCCAGGCAAGGGCCTCAGGCTGGCCACTCTCACCTGCCTCACCTCGCACTAGCCCGGAAAGGATGAGCATCCCATGGGAAAGACCTGTCCCTTTTGTGCCCCTTTTCTCCCATCTGTGCCCCCTCTCCTGACTCATCCGTCTCTTTACCTCAGCCCAGAATGTGACAGTGGAGGAGATCATTGGCGCTTACCAGCAAGCCTGCCACAAACTGAACTGCAAACAGATCCCCAAGCTCGTCAAGCAGATCCAGGTACCCAGGGCTGGAGGAAGGGGGGAAGTGGGCTCACCCAAGATGGGTCTGCTTCAGTTCTCTCCTTCTCTGTTGATACTGAAAGGTTCTAAGGCAGACCCTGAACCCCAACACCCCCACCCCCCAGCCCTGACTTCCCCGTTTCTAGGGCTCTTCCCAGCTCTGACATTCTCCCCAGCAGTGTCACTTCTGTGCCATGTGGTGTGATTCCTGCCACTGACACATTTTGTCCATGTCTGGGCTGCACCCCGGGTGTCCAGCTTTCCGTGAAGACTGAAGGGCCCCATGGGCCTGGATTCCTTGATGTCCATCCAGATTGGCTTGGGGCCGTTTGCTCACAAGGGCCCTACAGGGCAGCCCATCTCTGCAGAGCCAGTGGTAGAGGAGCCACAGTTGGGGGTCATTGTAAGAATGGTGACACTGTATTGCACCACAGGCTGCCTTAGGAGCTCCTGGGCCTGGCTGTAGCCCCCCTGCTCCCCACACTGCCTCCCTTGGCAGCTCTTTCCCTCTCCAGGTCTCCAGGGGAGCCCATCTAGCTGAGGCTGGAGCTCCTGGATCCAGGGCCCCAGGGACACTGGCATTCTCAGCTCTGCCTTTACTCTTTGCAGGAATTTACTGACTTGGCGCACCGGATCGACTGCCTTGATCTGAAAGGTGGGTGTCCAGAGCTTGCCTGTGTCTCCTGGGGCAGGGTGTGAGGGAGGTGGGGGAGAGGCTGGACCTCTCCTCGCCCTGCCCCTTGCTCCCTCGGACACTGTGCGTCACTGGGGCTTACTGGACATTGGTGGTCCCTCCGTGAAAAAGGAGGGGATGTGTTTGGTGGTCTCTGAGGTTCCTGCCAGCTCCAGATACCATTGTCATGAGTGGCGAGGGCCCTCTGAAAATCCATAGGCTGGGGCTAGGTTGGACATCCAGAGCGCCAGAGAGGGCCAGTGTTGGACCACGCAGTAGTTCACACCAGGGAGAGCAAAGGCTGGACGGCCAGAGCAAGAGGTCAAGGGGAAAACCCAGAGACCCAGAAGAATGGAAGTCATGCCTTGGAAGCCCGAGGCTGGCTCCCTGCTGAGATATGGGGGCTGCTGGCTGATGGAGCAGGGGGCGGGGGGAGTCCTGCTTCTTGTGATCTTTCGGGGGGGGGGGTCTATGTCAGAACCAGGGAGTAACACCCAGTCTCCAGCTAGAATCCTGCCAACTTTTTGAAGATCTTGTAACAACTTGAAACAGTTCCTCCTCGGGCCCACGGGGAGAGCCAGAAGCTACCCCCATCCCCCTCGTATAACAGAGTCTGGCACCCCAGGTGAGGGTGGGGGAGTACGGTGACAGACGGGGCCCCTGCCTCCTGATGCCTCTTATTCCAGGAGAGAAGCTGGATTACAAGGCCTGTGAGGCCCTGGAAGAAATCTTCAAACGGCTGCAGTTCAAGGTGGTGGATTTGGAGCAGACAAGCCTCGATGAGGATGTGAGTGGGGTCCCTGAGCCCAAGCAAGCCGCCAGGGCACTGGCAAATGGAGCCCTGTTTCTGGGGGGCTCGCATCTGCCCCGAGAGGGAGGACAGCCAGGGACTTGGGACTTCCGGGCCAGGCCTGCTGTGGCTGCCCCTGGTCACCTGCAGGCTCTTCCTCTTTGCCTTAGGGGGCTTCTGCACTCTTTGACATGATCGAATACTATGAGTCGGCCACCCACCTCAACATCTCCTTCAATAAGCACATCGGCACGAGGGGCTGGCAGGCCGCTGCTCACATGATGCGGAAGGTCAGTGTCCGTCTCCAGGCCTTGGAGGTCACAGGGTGGTTCTGAGCCGTCTCTGAGATCTTCCTCCACACCTTCTGCATCACATCCAAGAGCAGGGATCCTAACAGCACAGCACAGCACAGCATCACAGCTCCCTGAGTATAGGGCTGTTGGCAAAATCCCCCCCAGCTCCGAGAACCCACCATGTGCCAAGGGGCACACATATCCTAGGGTATCAGGCTGAGTGCCCCCTTCAGCTTCGGGCAGAGCATTTGGGTGTGGGTCCAAAGCAGTCAGGAGGCTCTGGAGACCACCACGTGAACGCTTGACTGAGGGCTTTGCTCTGGGCTCTGACCTGGTGCTCTTTGGGTCCCTCTAGACAAACTGCCTGCAGTACCTGGATGCCCACAACACCCCCCTGCTGGACCACTCCGCCCCCTTTGTGGCTCGTGCCCTGCGTATAAGCAGCAGCCTCACGGTGCTGCACCTGGAGAACGCTAGCCTGTCCGGGCGGCCCCTGGTGCTGCTTGGTGAGTGGCGCTTGGCGAGGGCCCAGAGAGGCTTCGGGACTGTGGGGAGAGGTTCCCTCAAGTAGAGGCAAGACCCCATCCAAGTCTCAGAACAGCTTCTGCCCCGGGCCTGACAGGCGGGGTGCTCGGGGCAGACCCCCTTCCCAGGCCTCAGACCAGTGCCTGGTAGCTTCTTAGCCCTTTCAGACTTCAGTAATTGGGGGTTCTGGGGTTCCCAACTTCAGTGGCTCCTCACCAAATCAGTGACAAGAGGCTAAGCCCTTCCCTGGTTTTTAATAGGGTGATAATTAGCAGTTTAGTGGCTTCCATGTTCCCGGTGATGACCCCGGTGACAGCCGGATAGCCCGAGGAGCGGTGGGGCTGAAGAGCGGGCTCCAGAGCAGAGGGAACTGAGGGGGGAAGAGAGGAGAGGGCGAGGGCTGGGGGCTCACCATCCTTGGCCTGGCCCTGGCAGCCACCGCCCTCAAGATGAACATGAACCTTCGGGAGTTGTACCTTGCCGACAACAAACTGAATGGGCTCCAGGACTCGGCCCAGCTCGGGAACCTTCTCAAGTTCAACTGCTCCATCCAGATCCTGGACCTTCGGAACAACCACATTCTGGACTCGGGTGGGTAGGGGCAGCGGCCTCCTCTGGGGCATGGGAGATGGGGCCAAGCAGGAGAGGGGTTCGCTTCCTCCTGGCCAGAAACCATCCACCTCGAATTGGTGGGAAGGTCACTAGTGGCCCAGAGACCTGGACTCCCCGACTTGATGAGAGGCCGTGGCCATGTCTGTGTTTGCCCTCAGACTCTCCTTATGTGAAACGGGGCCTGGAGAGGGTCCCAGCCCTGAGGGAGCTCCTCGGCCCCGGCTCCGTTGGAGCCGGGCCCCTGCCGGGCCTGGGCTTGTTTCTCGGACCCGACCTATCCCTTTTTCCTCCCCTCTGTCCTTTCAGACTAGAAATGGGAAGCTTGGGAAGCGGGAGGGAGAGGAGCCGAGCAGGACCCAGAGCAGCCCCCGGCTTGTTCCCCCAGGTCTGGCCTACATCTGTGAGGGCCTGAAGGAGCAGAGGAAGGGGCTGGCCACCCTCGTTCTTTGGAACAATCAACTGACACACACAGGCATGGCGTTCCTGGGCATGACGCTGGTGAGTGACACGCGTAGACCCCGCGAAGGGCCCGAGAAGGCGGGATGGCCCCCGTGTTACAGAGAGTCGGGCGGTCACCGTCAGGAAGCGGGTCCTTCCGTGCAGCTTAGGGGAGTGCGAGTGTGCAGGGAGGAAGGCCATGGAGCACTTGGCTTTGGGCTTGCCCGGCTCCCTGGGCCAGGGCCCCAGTCCCTTTGGGGCCCGAGATCCCCCATTTACAGTAAGTAAATCACAGCTGGAAGAGCCCTGCAGGACGTTGTAGGAGCCTGGGCCCACTAGTGGCTGCATGCCGTGGTCCAGCCTGGGAGGTCCTTCACCGACGAGGACTGGCCGCTGGTTTCCAGTGGCTGTACCCGGCCTCCGGAGGGGCCGCCCCCACCCCTGGGCCTTCTCACCAGGAAGGGCCCTGGCTGCCCTCTTGACCAGGCTTTCCTTGCCCACTCTGTCTCCCCAATTTCTCCTGTCCTCAGCCCCACACTCAGAGCCTGGAGACTCTGAATCTGGGCCACAACCCTATTGGAAACGAGGGTGTCCGGAACCTCAAAAATGGACTGATCGGGAACCGCAGCGTCCTGCGCCTGGGACTGGCCTCCACAAAGCTGACCTGCGAGGGTGAGGGGCCCAGGGGGTGAGGGGGTTCAGGGAGAGGTCAGAGCAGTGGGGTGAAGGGCAGGCCTGAGAAAGCCAGGTGTGGGGGGAAGGGGGAGACACGAAAGCCCCTGAGCTCAGGCCTGGGAGGAGTCTGAAGAGATCTTCAGGCTTGGGGTGGGGGGATGGCGGAAGGACCGGATGGGGAGAGAGTAGGCTTCTGAGGGCAGGACAGACAGGACTGCTTCTGTCCTTTGGCTTGGCTCGGGGTCCTCTCCTTATTGGGGGGCCCTGGCTGGGCTTGGTCTCCCCAGGAGCTGTGGCAGTAGCAGAGTTCATTGCTGAGAGCCCTCGCCTGCTCCGGCTGGACCTTCGGGAGAACGAGATCAAGACTGGAGGGCTCATGGCCCTGTCCTTGGCTCTCAAGGTCAACCAGTCGCTGCTGCGCCTTGATTTGGACCGGGAGCCCAAGAAGGAGGCAGTAAGTGGGGTCCTCTCCACCTCCAGGAGAGAGGCGGGCTCAGGGCAGGTCCAGTGCATCTGGGGGTGCAGGGCCCGGGTTCGATCCTCCCTCCAGCAGCCCCGTCTGCACCCTTGGCAGGTAAAGAGCTTTATCGAGACCCAGAAAGCCCTCCTGGCAGAGATCCAGAATGGCTGTAAGCGCAACTTTGTCCTGGCCCGGGAGGAGGAGGAGAAGGAACAGCAGCTGCAGCTCTCGGCCTCCATGCCTGAGATCACGGTCACCGAGGCCACCCAAGAGGAGGTCACAGTGGGAGAGCCGGCCGATGAGGCCCAGGAGAACGGGGACTTGGGACAGGCCAGGCCCGAGGCCCCCGAGCCGCCCGAGGACTCAGACTCTGACACCGAGGAGGAGGAGGACGAGGAGGAGGAGGACGATGGTGGCCGAGAGATTGGGGCAACGCGGAGCCCTGAGGTTCAGCTTTCCACCGTTCCTGGGGGCTCCCTGAGCTCCAGGGCTAGGACCCCTCTGGGCAGCCCAGCCCCCTCAGCCCCAGAGGCTCTGCCTGAGAGCCCCAGCGGGCCCAGGCCAGAGGTGCCAGGCGCTGAGAAACGCATCTCGGTGTCCAGCCCTGGCCGAGGACACAAGGTGTTCGTGGTGACTCGGGTAGAAAGCCCCCCAGAAAAGGCGGGAGAGGCCCCAGGCCTGCAGATTGAGGCCCCGGCCAACAGGTCAGGGGCCGGCCCCGGCCCCGGCCCTCCGGACCTACCACTGCCCAATGGGCTGAAGCCAGAGTTTGCTCATGCACTGCCCGATTCCCCTGCCGGCCACGGAGGACCAGAGGGCAAGGGTGGCGGCTGTGGCCTAGAACATGGTGAGCATGGGCCCTGAGCCATGGGGGCAGCTTCTCCCCCCCGTCTTGACCCCACTGGCGTCCTCTCCTCCACCCCTCCCTCACAGCTCGGGCCCCTGGGAGCCTTCTGTCTGGCAGATGAAGACCCCTGTGGCCCGAGGCGCCCCGATCAGTGTCAGAGTGTGAGAGCGGGGCCCCAGATTGTGGGAACAATCTGGACACAGCCCTGCACCGGGCCGCCTCACGCGAGTTCCAGCCCCTTGGCTCTTGTCACTCTGCCTCTGAGCACGCTGTGCCAGGGCGGCCCCTGCATGGTCCCTGCTGCCCGAGACCCATAGGAGCCCTCACTTCTGGTGGCAGCTCTGGTGGCAGGCTCCCGGGGTGATCCTGATCCCTCATTTCCCTTGTGAGGGGCATAGGGGTTGGTGGGGCCCTCATGGGTTTGGGGGCTGCACATGCTGGAGCCTTGGGCTCAGGCTGGGACAGGAGCCCCGTCAGGCGGCTGTGTAGACCCTTGGGCCACCCTGAGCTGCAGTGGCTGGCGGGGAGCTTCCAGCTTCGTGTGAAGGGGTGGGAGGTGAGGCGAGGGCAGACCCCCACCCTGCTCATGTTTCCAGGGGCCTCTGGGCTGGGGTGCCGGCAGCCACAAAGGGGCAGGTCCAGCTCCGGATGGCTCATCCCCCTGGGACGCAGGGCAGCCTCCTGCTGAGGTTCTAATGACCATCCGGGACACGGGTCACTCATGAAATTCCCTCTGCCCCTCTCTGCACCTAGAACTGAGCTGCTCCAAGAACGAGAAGGAGCTTGAAGAGTTGCTTCTGGAAGCCAGTCAGGAGTCCGGACAGGAGACACTGTGACGCCTGAGGTGAGGGGTGGGGAGAGGCCCAGGAGGCAGGGGGCAGAAGAAATGGGGACAAGGGGCTCATCCCTTCTCTTCTCCCCCCAAGATCTTTCTCTGGTCAGGCTTCGAGGACCTGAGGCCCCGCCCTGAGCCCGGGATCCAGACCGCCCTTCATTCCGGCTCTCCAGGATGGGGGCCCATCCTGGGCCAGCGGCCCCCGGGGCTGGGGGAGGCAGGCGCCTGAGGAAACACTACGAGGGACCCCTGGGAAGCAGATCGGCCCCCTTCCTTCCCCGGTTTCCTGGATCCCCATCTAAGCACCTCTATTTATTTCCCCCTCCCCTCTCTGAGGAAGGACCAGAGACTGGGACGAGCAGGCCCAGGGGGTGGAAGGAGGTGGGTTCTCTCAGGGAGGCCCAGGGAGGGAGGTGTGCCCAACTTGGGTCGGCCCCAGGGGGCAGGGACGGTGCACGGTACCCATGAGCCTCGGACCAGGGCAGAGACCCCGGCCGAGGGGGCTGTGGAGCTTGTGGAGGGGCCGAGGGGCTGATGAGGAGAGCTCTCTTTACTCAAGTGCAATAAATTTATCAGGGAGCTCCGAGGTGTCCAGAGGCGCCCTGGGGGTCGGAGGGGCTCCCTGGCAGCGGCAGGGAGCCCGCTTCTTGGCATTCCGCCTGGAGATAGGCCTCAGAGAGAGGGATCGGGCTGGTGGGCAGGGGCAGACCCTGGGGCCCTCCTCTCCCTGCGGCACACATCTCTGGTCAGACTTTTTTCTATTAAACGCCTCCGTCGCCAGCATGGGTAGCCCCGAGTCCTTCTTTCTCTGGTGACCCAGGAGGTCAAATGAAAATCCTCGTTCGGAAAGGGCACATTGCCCTTCTGTGGTGACGAGGGCCCAGCCGCAAGAGAAGCGGGCACCACGTGTGACGTGAGGGGACGATGGGCATGGCCTCAAACCACGCTCTGGGGTCAGAGACCTGGGGGGTGGGGAACAAGGGCACCCCCACGTTTTCCTCTGCCATCCCCCTGAGGGCGTGGGCCTGAACTCAGAGGGTTTGGAGGCTGCCCGGGCTGCCGGCACCCAGAACGGCTCTGGGCGCCATTGTGATTGGGAGCCTAAGGCCCCCGACTCTAAGCTGGGCCTATGGTGACTGACTTGGGGAGGGGGTGTTCCCCCATTAGCCAGGCAGTGGGAATGACGTCACGGCCCCCCCATCCCCACTGGATCCCTGAGTGCCCCGCCCTTTGTGGAAGAGTAACTGGTTGGGCAGGTGGCGCCAGAGCTGGGAGCCGAGTTCCTCCTCCTCCCAGTCGCGGCATCGTCCAGAAAAGGTGGTTTACCCTGAGGAGGGGGTGCTGCGCCCTAGCGGGGCCATCTCTGAAACGTACTCGGGCTGAGACACGGCTTTATTGCACTGAGGAGGGGATTCACTTGATCTCCGGCGCACTCACACACCCGTGCGCTCACATACACACACACTGCTGGGAGACCCCGCGAGGCCCCAGTTAATAACACTGCTTCACTGGGACGTGGATAATGGGGCCCCGTGTCCAGCGCTTGGGCCCGCGCCGGCCGCGGCCCCCGGCCCTCGCCGCGCACCTTCGTCTGCGTTCAGGAACAAGCTGGCCGCCCCGGCTCAGGAGACTGCGCCCGCCTTGCCACCGGCGGGGACGGCCCGGTGCGGGGCCGGGGAGGAAGGCTTCTCGGGGTGGGAGGCGGCGCCCGGGGGGTCGAGGGCCCGGATGCTGCGGATGAGCCCCATGCGGCGGCGGATGGAGTGGTCGAGGTTGACGGTGCAGCAGAGCAGGCTCTGGGCCTCTGCCACGGTGAAGGGGAAGTCGACGCCCAGGAAGCGGGCGAAGAGCTCCGGATCTCCGTCCAGGTCCACCACGTTCTGCAGGGCCTTGCTCATGGTGTGGAGCTCACGGCTGTTGTCACGGAAGATTCCCCAGAGTGGAGCCTGGGGGTCCGGGCCCCCCTCCACCTGCTGACGGTCTTCGAGGCACTGCAGGGCCCAGCTCAGCCGGCAGGGCCACTGATTGGCCAGGACCACCCAGGCCACGGCCTGGCGCGGCGTGGGCCTGTTGGCCCCGCCGCGGGCCTGGTGCTCGTGCAGCAGCCTGACGGTGATGGGCACCGTGTTGACGATGCGCCGCATGGAGACCACGTTGTCCGGGATGTACTCGTACAGGCAGTCGCGCTCGTCGTGCAGGCAGAAGAGGGCCTCCCGGATCCGGCGGCCGGCCTCGGCCTCGATGCAGCCCTGCTCCGTGCCCCGCGCCACCTCCACGCGCAGCAGCTCCGCGCCCTCAGCCGCGGGGGGCTCCCCCTTCTGGCTGCCCCGCAGCTGCCGCGTGATGGCGCGGTAGAGCAGGTCGTCGCGGCTCTGCACGGCGTCTTCCAGGAAGCGCAGCTTGGTGCGCCGCCCCATGATGGGCACGGAGAAGGGCAGCGTGACGGTGCGGTTGAGGAAGAGGTAGCCGTTGTCGGCCACGCCCTTCATGGAGCTGGCGCTCTCCAGGCAGGAGGCCAGGATGTAGGGGTCCACCACCAGGATGAAGATGAAGGGGGCCTGGCTGTCGGACAGCAGCGTGTTGATGGCATCCAGCACGCCCACCACCCGCTCCGAGGAGCAGGTGTCGAGGCCGGTGACCTCCAGCACCACGCGCAGCCGCCGCCGCTGGAAGATCTCCAGGAAGCAGAGGTAGTTGGTCAGCAGCTCCACCTCCTTCTTGACCTCGCACATGAAGCCCAGCTGGCTGCCGAACTTCTCGCGCGTCACCAGCCTCTCGATCTTCTTGCGCTGGCTCACGAACAGGTGCTTGCCCACCGAGTAGAGCGCCATCAGCAGGCCCGAGCCCGACAGCGTGGTGGCGGCGCCCCCGAAGGCTCGGAGCAGGCCGCTGTGGCCGCCGCCCTCCCTGCCGGCCGCCCGGCCGCCGATGGAGAGGTAGAGCAGGCCGATGCCCAGGGCCAGCGCGGCCGCCAGCGCCAGCAGCACCAGGCACACCCGGCGGCGGCAGTGCCACTCGCGCCGGCAGAAGTCCGGGGCCACGGCCGGCTTGTTGCCCACCACCGTGTAGAGGCTGAAGGGCAGCGCCCCGTAGTGGCCGCGGATGCCGTCGCACAGCGTGGTCACCAGCCCGGCCCACAGCTTGTCGGTGCCCGCGTACTGCCAGGCGCTGAAGCGGATGAAGAGGAACTGCACGTTCTTCCGGCGGAGGTGGAGCTCCGTGATGACGGGCTGGTAGAAGACCAGGTACCAGAGCAGCCGCGGGAAGCCCCAGCCGTGCACCTGCCGCGGCCGCCAGCACGCCTGCTGCAGCTCCTCGGTCTCCCGCTGGGCCGCCTCCTTCTGCATGAGAGCTGGAGCAGAGGGGGGGGGGGGGGCAGTCCGCGGGGCCCCGAGGGGGTGGGGGCGGGGCGAGGGGCGGGGCCGCCCCAGGCCCCGAACGCCGCGGGGACAGCCGGGAGGCCGGGGCGCCCCACCCACCTGTGATCTTGTCCAGCATCATGTGCAGCCGGCAGCCGAAGGGGGCGTAGAAGCCCACGGTGACGGGCGTGGGCACGTGGCACAGAGTCTTGGACAGACAGCTGCAGTAGACGTCGTCCTCCGTCACTATGTCTGCAACGAGACGGGGGCTGAGGCCGGGCCGGGACTCCCCCCCACCCCCTCCAACCGCCGGCCTCCCGCCTCCCGGTGACCAGCGCGGGGAAAGCAGCCCCGGAGAGGAAGACGTCCCAGAGCGCTCCCTTCCCCCATTGCGTCGCAGTGCAGGAGCCAGGAAGCCCAGAGCCCCCGAGCCCCCACACTGGGCCCTTGATGCTGTGCTGGTTCCCAGGGTAATGCGTCCTGTGCCCGGCCTCCCCTCCTCCCCTTCCCCGCTGGGGCAGCTTCCGCCCCAACTCTGGCCCTGCTGCCAACCCTGAACTCGGCTCTGACTGAAACCTTAGGCAGGTGTCCCAGGGAGGCCGCCTCCGGCCTCCACTTTGTACCCGAGCAGAGCGCAGCTGGAGACCGAGTGTCCCCAGCCTGGCACCGAGCCCAGAGCTTTCTCCTAAGCCTGGGGCCCCGGAGGGCCAAGCTGCAAACAAAGGGGTCTGGCTGCTGGGCAAGGGCATCGCCCATGGGAAATCCGGGTGCAAAGGGCTGGGACCTGGAGGGCCCGGCATGAGCAAAGATGGGAGGGAGGCAAGCCCGAGATGTACGGGGCGCAGTGCCCACCTGGACCGGAGGCCAGAGGGAGAAGCAAGAGATGGAGACTGCCCTCGGTTGCTGCGCAGAAGACTTGGAAGAACAAGAAGCGCCACATCTCCCCAGGAGCCCTTCCGGCCTCCGAGTGTGGGGGCAGCCGGATCTCCCCGAAAGGTGCCCCACCAAGGGCCTGGATGGGGGGGCTGGCCCAGGGCAAGAGAAGAGCCCGGAAAGATGCTTCCTGACAGAAGCAGCAGCTGCAAGGGTGACCAGAGCCCTGCCTCCTGCTGAGTCCTTGAACCCTGGCTCCTCGCACCCAGCTGCACCTGGCCCTGACCCTCAACCTCCTGAGCTCAGCTGCCATGGCTCCAACAGGAGCCCGTGGAGCGGCTGGCCTTGGGCTGATGTCCGGGCTCCGGACAGCGCCTGCTGGAGCCCAGCGGCCTCCCTGCCTCCCCTCCTACCAGGCTGGCCAGAGCCCGGGGGGGGGGGTCAGATCAAGCTTGGCAAGGTGGGGGAGATGCCAGCAGAGAACCAAGCCAGCAGCTGCGGGGGAGGGAAGGAGTGACCGGCGGCCTGGGCTAAGGGGAAGGTGCCAGCCAGCCCCCGGAAGGAACCCGAGCTGGCACACAGAGCCAAGGGGAGACCTAGAAAGACGCAGAGCCTGGAGAAGGAGCCGAGAGGAGGGAGGGAATGTTCCCCTGCCCCAAAAAACCAGAGGGTCCCAGAACACGGGCGCGCAGAGCCGAGAGCTCCAAGAGGGGTCCGGGGGGGGAGAACTACCAGAGGAGAAGGAGCTGGCGCCACAGGCTCCCAGAGCTGGAAAGGGCCGGGCAGGGCTGGCAACCCTGACTTCGGGGATGGTGTCATCCCTGGGAGAGGGGGGCAAATCCTGCTGCGAGGTGGCAGCAGGAGTGGGGGGAGCTCCGGCTGGTGGGCCGTCTCGGGCTGTCTTGTGGCCTTTGCCCGTGGGGCAGCCTCTGGCACGGTCTTCACCCAGACAGTGCCGCTGCCGCACGGGCATTTGCTTTGGGGGCATGGGGGCAGCCCCCGGCTGCCTAAACCAGTAGCCTCCATTCCTGGGGGCTTGGAAGGAAGGTGACCAGGCCCGGGGATTCCCTGGGTATGACCTGTGGCCGTGACGGGCAGAGGCCACGGCTGGAGGCCGAAAGGCTGACACATCCTGGCGTCGCTGATGGCGGAATCCTAGAAAGAAGGAAGATCAGGGCAATGACCAGGTTGGCGCAGAAGGGGCACAGGGCACCCGAGCCCTTAAGAGATGGAGAGATGCCCGTGGTGGGCAAGAAGTAGAAGCCAGACCCCCCTCCCCCTCCTGTGCATGAGGAGGCTGGCTCCAGGTCACCATGACTGGAGGAGAGGAGGAGGGAAGGGCCCACTGGAGACGGGGCAGAGGATGACGGCTGAGACTCCCGAGCTCCAGAAGAGGGAGGCAAACCTGGCTGCCCAGGAGCCAGCCTAGTGGGGCAGCCTTCCATGCTTCTGGCCTTTGCTTCCTCCCAGGGGAGGAAAGAGGGTCTGAAGGAGGGACCGTGGCACTGGATGAAGGCAGCAGGGCACACGAGGGGTGCCCCCACAAAGAAGTCAGAGAAAGGGGAGGGGATGAGGGGCAGCTGCCACCCCAGGAGGTCAGGGGCTCCCCAGATCCTCCTCTCCCCCAGAAGCTGGTATTCCATCAGGGTCCTCATTGGCCAATGGCCATCCCCACCCCCTTCTGCCCCTCAGACCAACTGATGCCCTGGCAAAGAGCCGTGCTTCCCCCCACCCCCTGCCAGGAAGCTCACGCCACCCACCCCCTCCCCACCAAAGTCATCTCCCTCAGCCCCCAATTTGGGCCAACTAGTCTGTCTCCTCAAGGGAAGGATCAAGGCGCTCTGAGGCCCCGGGAGGACACCCTCTACCTTTCCCCTGACAGCTGTCAGGGTCCACAAAGCGATCCAGTCGGAAGCGAGCCTGGCCCACCGAGGGCATCATCCCAGCGGCGCCCGCAGCCACATAGGGCTTGGCCATGGGGAGGAACAGCGCCTGGTCTGCTGGGCTGAGAGAGAGGGCAGAGGCTCAAGACCTGGAGTGGGCAAGACTGGAGGTACCCCCCAATCTGAGGGGCTTGAAAAGGGCAGTGGGGAACCGGGTCTCCTCTAAAGACACCAGATTGGAATTGAGACACCCCGGTTCTCTTGTGAGAATTGGCAAGTCATCCCCCCCTCCCCCAAGTCTCCATTTTCTTGTCTGTATGTAAAGTGACCTGAGCAAAACAAGGACTAGTCTGCCTTCTCCCCTCCCTCCTAATCCTCTCCTGCTTTCTCACAGTTGGGGGGGGTATCCCCAAACATTGCTAAGGTTATCTTCCCCCTGAAAAGTGTGAAAGGCCAGAGCCCTCAGAGGGGAGAGGGATTGCCAGCTGAGCCATGGGGAAGGAGGACTAAGGTCTGAGGAGGATGTTCAGGGGTGGCTGAAGGTCTAGGAGGTGAGAGATGGGAGAGGGGCAGGTTTGAGGAGTAAATAAGGCTGAGAGCTGAAGTGGAGGGGGAGGTGACATCTCCAAGAAAGTGGGCAGATTTGGAGGAATAAGTTTTGGGGATCAGTGCTACAGTGCAAACAGGTGGGTAAGGTTAGGGGATCCTGCCCCCCATTACCTCCTTCCCTCTTCTTTCCTGCTCCCATTCCCCCTTCCCTCTTCCTTTATGCCTTTCTGTTCTGTCCCCCTGTAATCCCCTCTTCCTTTCCACCCTCTTGTTTCCCCCTTCCCGCTTCCTTTCTGCCTCCTATTCCCTCTTCTTTTGCCCCTGTTCTCCCTTCCCTTCTGCCCCTGTTCTTCCTTTCTACCCTGTTCTCCCTTCCCTTCTGCCCCTGTTCTCCCTTCCCTTCTGCCCCTGTTCTCCCTTCCTTTCTGCCCTGTTCTCCCCTCTACCTTTCTGCCCTGTTCCCTCTTTTTTTGCCCACTCTCCCCTCTAGCTTTCTTCCCCTGCTCCCCCCTCCCCATCCTGCCCCATACCTGGTAGGGAGGCAGCTTCAGCAGAGCCCTCACTTCCCTCCTGGCGCTTGCCGCATCCTGGGCCCCACTGGCCCGAGTGGCTAGGCCCAGGGAAGCCTTAAAGAACCCAGCCCAACCGGTCTTCCCGCCTCCACCTCCGCCCTCACCAGCTAAAGGGATGTTCCTTTTGCCACCCCTGCCCCAAGCCAAGTAGTGCTGGGCACACCCACCCACTCAGCCCCTGACCAGTCTCTTCGGTTCACTCCTTCAGGAGATGCATGAGCTACGGGACCGAGGACCCAGGACTGGGAGATGGGGGGGGGGGGGCATTTGGGAACCTTGGGTCCTTTCAGCTGTCAGCATGGCAGAGAGGGGGGCGGGATTCTAGACCTCTTTGGCTAGGAGCCCTCCCCCACCTCACATCCAGCAGACATTGGGGTTTCAGAGGCCAGATGGTCCTCCTCCTGCCCCTTGATGCCAGCCCCTCCGGCTTCCCTTCTGAGTTGTATTCGCCAAGGTAGAGGCTCGGCTCTGTCCGTGGCACACTGCCCACTCCCTTTCTGTGTCCCTGGCCTTTTCCTGTGGGCCCTCCGGCCTGTCCTCCCTGCCGCGCAGGGACTGAACTGGGTGAAGGGGACTGCCCTGGTCAGAGAGGCAACATGGGATAAAGGGGGAGGGCAGGACTCAGTCTCCCCTGTCCTAGATGAGCCAGAGTGGGGAAAGGGCGAAGGAAAGTCTAAGGAGTGAGACCCGCTGGATCCATCCCTCCGGGGCAGGAGCTCCCCTGGCAACGCTTCGAAAATGCCCGTGGTTCACGCGTGACTTGGCACGACCAGCAAGCTGAAAGCCTTCCCCCAGCCCACCTCCTGTCCCCCAGCTTCTCTGAACCCCTCCGCCAGGCTTGGGGTGCCAAAAGAGCTGACTCACTGTTCCTTGAGTACAGCCCGCCCTGCTCACCCCCCTTGGTTCCTTTCCTACGCCGGAGAGCATTTCCCAACCTCCACTTGCACCTGGCTTAAATGGCCTCCTCCTTCGGGAAGACTTCCCTGATTGAATCTCCTCCCCCACTGCCCCAGCCTTTCCTCCCCAGAAAGGTCAGATAAGCCATGATACTGGATATCTTTTATCAGCCCAGGTTCTCCCCCTCACCTCCTCCCCCAGGAGCCTTGTCACGCAGGGTGGGGCGGCCGGGGGGAGCCCACGTGGGGCCACTCCCTCAGAGGCCCCCAACTCCTTTGAGATTGGGAGGGCTCCCTTGGAACCCGCCCTCCAGCAAAAGGGGGAAACGCCCTCTTCCTGGGGATGGCTCAGGCGTCCCCCTGCCCACCTGGAGGGCTTCACTGGATGCCCCCCCAATGCCCGGATATTGTGTACCCTCCTTTTGGGTATTGTATTCCCCCATGAGCCGGAAGGCCCTTTTTTATGTGATCAGCATGGGGCAAGGGGCTCATGGGACTGGGAAGGCCGGCGGGATCTGGTCCCACATTTGGACCAGACTGAGCTTCTTGCCAAGGCGCTGAGATGTTAAATGACATCCAGGGTCTCTCAGCTCTCGCGTTATCCGAGGGCGTTCTCGAACCCAGGTCCTCCTGGCTGGATCAGCCTGCTCAGTGGCTAATCTCGGCGGGGTCCCTCCTCCCGGACCCCCCTGTAAGGCAGGCGTGGTGTTCCTCAGACTCATGTATCCTCCGGGGGAGTGAGAACGCCCCCCCTGTCCACAGGGGCCTGCCCTGGTAGCACCCAGCCATGTGACTTTGGGCATGGCCCTTTTCCAGGTTTCTCATTTGTAAGTAGAGGGCTTGGCCCCTTTCTGCTCTAAATTCTGTTAATGATCGACTCCGCGAACCCCAATGGTGACTCTGGCAAATGGCTGAACCCCACTGGGCCTTGGCTCCCTGGGCCAGACTGGACAGCCTCCAGGGAGGACCCGCGCTGGGCACCTAAGGCTGGCGGGCGCTGATCCGGGATGGGGGGATGGGGAGACCCGAGTTCCCACCCCAAGCCCTGCGCCCTTGGGTGAGCTGATTTCCTCCCGGACTAAACTGGGGTGCGGCCTCCATTTCCCTCCCCGGGGTGCCCGAAGAATACTCTGGAAGCCTCGCCACCCCCAAGCGAGCCCGGGTTCTCCCTCCCTGCGGGCTCAGACTGGGAGGCAGAAGCCCCAGTTCCGGTCCCCGATTCCGCCGTGTGGGACGGGGCAGCCCCCTCCCATTGTTCTGGCTGCACACCTGTGGCCTCTGTTGTGTCTGAGGGCGGGGGCCCTTTGGCTGCTCCCTTGCTGTGGGCCCGATGTTAGTGGGCGCGTGGAGGGGAAGGATTAGGGCGCTGCCCACACCCAAGGGGCCCTCCCTGCTCAGCTCCCAGCTCTCCCTTCCCGGGGCTCTCCCGAGTCTCGTTATTTGGCACCGCGGACAGCGCGTCCTAGGAGCAAGGGGGGGGGAGGGGGAGAGGGAAGGCAGAACTGAGGCTCTTGGGGCGCAGGGACAGGTTTTATTAGAGAGGGGAGTAACAAACCACGCCCCCCTGCGAAGGCAGCCTCCAGGGCCGACAGTGCCTGGCTGGGTGCCCTCCCAAAGCCAATGGCCCTTAGGCCCCTGTCCCCTTCAGGGATCCCACCACACAGGAAGCACAGGATTAGTTCTGGGCCCCATGGCAGGAAAGGCACAAAAGGGGGATGTCCAGAAGATGGGGACCAGGACGGTCAGAGGCTGTAGACCAGACTGCACCCCCATAATGAGGTGAGAGGCCCAGAGGGAGAAGTATGCTGGGGGCTCAGGGCTGTTCCTGGCGCGTGGTCTTCCAGGACCAGGAGGCCTGCCGTGGGGAGGGAACTCTAGGTCTGGGGGCACCAGGAGAAGCAAAGGCACAGAACTGGAGCTCTGTGGCCTAAAAATCAGACTCCAGCTAGACCAGGCGGCGGGTTCCTGACCTGGGCAAGGACCCGATAGAAGGGACCTGGACTGGAGCCAATTTGTGGGCCCCCTCCCAAATCCAAGCCCATCCGGACCCTGAGCTTCTCAAAGTTGTGTGGCCCCAGGAGGAGCCATCCAAGGTCCCGAGGCAGCCGCTCCCCTCCAGGTCACTTCTCCTCTGTGTCCTGGGGACAGTCACGTTACCTCACCCGGTCCTTGGGTATTAAGCTGTATTAAGCACTCCCTGAGCAGCAAGGGGGCACCCGACCCCAACTCTGGAGGGCCTGGGCTGGGCCAGTGCTTGGGCCTGGGGCCCCTCAAGCCTTCTGGATCACCACCAGGAACTTGCCTAGAACAAGGAGGGCAGCCAGTAAGGAGGGGGAGCACACGGCTGGGCCTGAATGGCTGGGGCACCAGCAGCGGGGCTTTGGCCTGGGACACAGGGCCAGACAGGATGGCACAGGACAAGGTGACACTGGACATGGTACCCACGTGCCGGAACCTCTCTGAGTTCTGGCTCCTCACGTCCTGAGGAGGAGAGGGCTGGGCCCGACGGCCCAACAGGTTCCTGTTGCACCAGCTGTGCAGGGGACCGGAGGCGAGGCAGCCTTGACCATGGCCACAGGAGGTGACCTGGGCACGAAGTTACACTCATCCCTTCCAGGAGGTGGAGAGCCTGAGACCAGGAAGGCGGGCACCCAGCTCTGTGAGCCCGGCCCACTGACTCGCCCTCCTACCCCCCTGCCCCAACCCTTGGAGACTCACAGGCAGGCAGGGAGGCCACGCTGGCTGTGACAGAGCTCTCGATGCCCAGGGAGCTGAGGGTCCCCCGGAGAAGACCACAGGTGAAGGCAAGAAACTGGAGGAGAAAGACGGGGTGCTCAGCAACTTCCTGGAGCCCAGGACAAAGGGGGCTAGTCCCTGAACCCCAACTGGAAGCCCGCCTGGGAAGAGGGCCGAGCACCCTTGTGGCTTGGGCACTCAGAGTTGGAGGTGTGTGTGGAGGGGCTGGGGGAGCCAGAGCACAGAGAACTCCAGGGGCAGAGCAGGGAGGCCTTGTCACCAGGACCCCGGCCCCCTGTCCTCCCCGTACCTTGGGGGCTTCCTCCAGATACTGCTGGCCCCAGGCCATCTGGGTCAGGATTGGGAAGTTGTTGTCCTGCAGGATGTAGGTGCCCTAGAAGGAGGGAGTGCCCGTGAGGGGGGCCTCTGCCTGCCAGCCCCGGCCTTGAGGGCAGCTCCTGAGGCTCCCTTGGAGACAAAGAAGCTGGGCTGGCCTCGGCCCCTTGCTCCCTTGGGGCCTCCAGTGAGCCGGCCAGCCTCAGCCCTCGGTGTCCTCGCTCGTACAGTGAAGAGACCTTTGGCACCGAGAGTGACCTCCCGGGCCACCTGGCGGGGGACAGGCCCCACTGAATGCTCTCCTCCAGCTCCAAAAGCGGGTTCCTGGGCCCCTCCTCTCCCAGATCACCCAGTTTTTAAGCACTGTAAGTGAAGACACTTGTCACTGCCTTGACCCCTGCATGCGGGCACACAGACACAGGGACAGAGACACACAGACACAAAAACGGACAGACACATGGACACAGACACACAAACTCGGCAACAACCAGGCTTCATGACCCCCAGAGCCCCCCACGGCAGGGCAGAGGCAGCTCAGCGTGGGTGACCTCAGACGAGTGACCGGACTGCTGGCCCTTCCTCTCCTGTGGTGTCCGGCTGCGGCCTCCCCCCACGGTTGGCCGCCAACACAGCCCGACCAGACGGCTACAGCCTTGGGCCTCCTGGCATCAGCCACTGTGTGGCCAGGGTCCCCTCCCAGAGGCCCCCCATCTGTCCCTTTTAACTGGTTGCTCCTGGTCCAACCAGAGGCGCTGCTAAATGCCCCGGTCGGGCTCTGTGGGGAAAACTCGCCCACACCACTGAGTTTCTGCCCCTTTCCAGTCGGCGGAACAGGGGCTCCGGCCTGATCCGGAGCATTTTCTGATCTCGGTTGGCTCTTTGGGCCCTGGCTCTGCCCTCGGGGTGCTCGGGGTGCCCTCTGAGCCTGCGGGCCAGGAGCAGGCCCTGTTATTGGGGCAGGGCAGGAAAGGCCTAAAGACATGATGTCTGGGCACCCAGCAAACCGCCCTGGAAGACTGAGGCCGAGAAGGGGCTCCTATCCTGATTTTATAAATGAGAAACTGGGAGAGAAAGGACAGAGGAGACACGAGTATTTATTAAGCCCCTACTGTGTGCCGGGCCCAGCTCTTTACAAATATCTCAATGAGCCTCACAACCACCCTGGCAGGTGGAGGCTATCGTTCCCATTGTACAGATGGTGGGGGCCGAGCGTGACCTCCGCTCTTCCTGACTGGGCAAGCACTCTGCATCGGCCCCCACGGGGAAAGGAAGTCAAGACTCCTGGGACCAGGGAGGCCGGGCCACCTGACTCTCAGGGCTTCATCATCACCCACCTGGTGGTTGGTCCTGAGGTTGTCCATCTGCTTCCCGAACACGGCCCCCCACAGGTCCCTGCAGAGGAACTTGATGGTGTCCAGCTCCTCTCTGAAGGCCAGGGCCCCCCGGGGCAGCCTGGGAGAAACACGGGCTCTGACCCTGGGCTGCAGAGGGCCGGACGGCCCGAGGACCCGGGGATCAAATAGGAAGAGGCAGGCCGGGGCCCCAGGTCCGGGAACACCTGGGACTGGGGACAAGCCCTACTGCCATCACCCATGCTGGCTCCCAGTACCCTGGGAGGCGATCAGGGACCACCTGGGGGCCTAAGCACGTGCCAGAGGGAGCCCCTCCTGCCCCCAAGCCCTCTGGGGGACAGAGCCCTGGCTCTTACCTCTCGGCCAGGCCCTGGCCCACGCGGAAGCCCATGCCCTCCAGGACCGTCAAGCCTGCCCTCGGCCCCTAGGAGAAGAGGGGGAGAGGGGACTTGGGGCCACTAACTCCAGGCAACTCCCTTTCCTCCCCAAAGGAGAAATCAGAGCTGAGTGACTGGCTCAGGGGAGGAAAGGGCTCGGAGCCCACAGGCACCTTTAATTCCACCCCCTCAGTGTCAGAGAGGGCAGGGAAGTGCCCGAGGTCACACAGCGAGCCAGGCTAGAAGCTAGGGTCTGCCCATAAGCCCCAGCCTATATGCTGCCTCTGGGCCCCCATGGGTCTGCCAGGGAGTCAGAAGGGCGATGGGGCACCTGGTCCCTCCCGGTCCGGCATCCTCCGCCAAGAGCCCGAGGCAGACCTGGGCCAAGGGCTGTGGAGGAGCAGGTGGCTCAGACCATCGAGGCCATAAGGCTCCCTGAAAAGCTGTGACCTCCAAAGCCAAGGGTACTTTAGGGGTCCTGGGAATGGATGGGAACTGGAAGGAGCCTGGGGGAGGTCCCTCCAGCCCCTTTCTGCCTTCTGGGCCAGGACTGTGTGTCCCCACCTTGGGCTCCCCCTAAGCAGGGAAGGATGGAGACAGGAAATAAGGACAGGTGAGACTGGTGGGGTCGGGCCGGAAACAGAGGAGACACATCCATCAGGCAGCACCCCTCCCGTGGGTGGGTGTGCCCCGGCTCTCCGGGCTGGCCCAGCACAAACCCTGGGCACCCCTCCCTTCTCTGAAGGAGTTTCCCTGAGTGGGGAGAGCAGGACCCAGAGTGCTCCCAGGGGCCTCCCAGCTCCCCCCTGTCCTCGTCTTTGGGCCCCTTGTGGTTCATGTGCCAACCTTTGCTTCAGGCACCGAGGCTGAGGTGGCCCTTCTCTCTGCAATGCCCACCCTCCATCCCCCTCCAACTCCTTCTGCAGGTCTATGACCCATCCAGGCCCCTTCCCTACTGCCTACCAACTTGCCATCCTTACGCACCTCCACTTTATCTGTCCAGCTGTCTGTCTTCCCTTCCCTAGCCAGCCCCTACAAACAGCCATCTCACCTGCAAGCCTACTATGTGCCAGGCACTGGGGGTGGGGTGGGGATGGAAGCCTGCACATCCAAAATGGACACATTCTCCACCTGGAGAAGTTGTAGCAAGACTCACTTCCTTGCAGTCTGGTTTCCAATTCCTTCAAGGAAACGAGCCCGATCTCTTTCCTGGGCACTCCCTCGGCCCTGGGTCTTTGCCACCCTCCTCTTCCCTGTGCTCATCAGGTCTCCGCCCTTCCAGGAGCCTTGTCTCCTAAATCTCTATGGTTTTGCCAAGGCCCACCTGTCTAACTGCCCATCTCTGCCCACAAACGGCCCAACCCGAACTGGCCGTCTTCTGGGTCCCCCCAAGCCTCCCCTTCCTCCCAACTTCCATCCTGTCCAGGGCATCATCTTTCATGTTTTCACTTTGCCCAATTCATGACCTAGGACTCAACCTTGGCTTCCCAAACTGTGGCCAAGAAGCCGAAGCCCTCAATGGCACCTCCTCCCCGCCTGGCCTCCACACAGTCTTCCATCGGACCCTAAGCACAAAGCTGTCCCCCAGTGGCCCCGGCTCAAACAGAAACTGTCCTTTGGCATCGAGGGCCCTTGCCAAGTTCCGCTGGCTTCCCTGTGGGCATTGGTGCCCCACCTAATGGCCTCTATCTGGGGGGGGGTCCCTGGAGCCTCTGAGTCACTGCTGCCTCTTGGAGTCCCGACTCCCCTAGCTCAGATGTCACCGTCCAAGGCCTTTCCTCATATTGCCCGGCTGGTCGGGCCTCTCTTCCTAACCCAAAAAGCCTGTTGGGATTGAGCATCTCTGCTCATCCCCGCCCTAGGGGGTGCCTCCTCCCCTCTCCTGCCCCCCCAAATGACTGGATTCCTCTATGTTGTGTAGGAGTGCCGGCCCCCAGCATGACCCAGCTACCTCTGGGACCCAAGCTGCCCGGTGATTGGACCCCGACCCTCCCCTACCAAGAGCCCTCAGGAGCTGCCCCACAGTAACGAAATGTCCGCGTGGCTAAAAAGCGCACACTGAGTCCCGGCTGCCTCGGCGAGGGCTCGGCCCACAGCCTCCCTGTGCAGCCTTTGGCTGCCCCCCTGCCCCCCAGAAGTCTGAGTCCTTGTATCGAACGATAATATAGGCAGCTATTCTGGGCCGCCTGCCGCCTTCTGGGGGCTCACGGCTCCCACAAAAGTTCCCCCAAGGTCCCTCTTGTTAGGGTGACCCTGAATCGTGAGGGGCAAGGTGCGCCGTGGGCTCTGTTTAGCTGTGCCCACCTCTCGGCGCCCCCGCTGCACACACGGCGGAGGGGTCTGCCCTCCCGTTCTCCAGCTCATTTTACAGGTGAGGAAACTGAGGCAGACAGGGGGTAGTGCCCTGGCCAGGCTCATCCAGGCCCCGTGCTCTGCCCAATGCACAACTCAGCTGCCACCTGTGTGCCCCGGCCTCCCAGTAAAAGGTGAGCACCTTGTGGGCCGGGGTGGGGGACCCACGGCTCTGATCAAAGGTGTGCCGATTGATGGCTGGGAAGACAGAGAACAGGGCATGCTGGGAAAAGGTGGGGGGAGGAATAGAGAGAAGAGTTGAGGATATGGGGGGTCTGGAAGGAGGGGGA